>SZWC01011083.1:42080-59158 GCA_023375785.1 Penium margaritaceum | reverse complement strand
TTGTGTGGTGTGGTGTGGTGTGGTGTGGTGTGGTGTGGTGTGGTGTGGTGTGGTGTGGTGTGGTGTAATAATCTCATTACATGAAATGAAAACTGTACATACGAGGGAACAAGAGGCACGCCGGACCATGAAAGCTTCCAGGCCAAAAGCACTCTGTCAGAGCTAACATCCACAATGAGAAAAGCACCTCGTGTAATTGTCTGTCCCACCCAATAGCACCCTATAACAAAAGCCAACTACTCCCGGCCTACGAAGCACAAATCAGCCTGAGCTGGTCGCTCATCTCTCCTGCGCAACACACGCCTGGCCCTGGCTACATCCTCCTCCAATGCTGCATCTGTCGCCCACTCCGCTGCTCTGCGCCGGATCTGCTGTGCCTGGGCTCGCTGAAGGGTCACTGCCATGCGCTGGTTGAGGAGGGTGCGGAGTGGCACAACCACCCCCTCCGCTCCTCCATGTGTGCTCAGCCTCTGCTGAGACGCCTCTGTAGCTGCGCGGAACACCACTGCCATGCCGCGCGACATGGCCCCCAGAGTCTCTATGGCGGGGAACACGAACTCCAGGTGATCTCGCTTCGCCTCCTCTCGCCACTGCCCATACTTCCTCTCCTTCTCCCGTACTGCTGCCTCCAGCGCCACTCCCGGCCGATACGTCGACTGTCGGCCCAAGGAAGGCCGCTGCGGGTCTGCAATGACCACATCCAGGACCAGTCGATGCCCGGTCCCCGTGTCCAAATATGAGATGTCCGGTCTTCCCTCCGGCACGACGTCTCTTGGCTCCTCCACCACTCCACCCATCCCGCTCTCCCGCATCACTGCTGCCAGCTCCCGGACCACCGCGTCATGGACTGCCCTCGGCGCTCCTCCCCACGTGCAGCGGAGGGCAGTCGGAACCTGCACGCCACCCGCCAATCCTCTGGCGCCATGTACAACCGGTCGGTGACGGATCTGGGGTGCGGCAACAACCAATCTCCACTGCCCCCCCCGAATCGCAGTCAGTCGCTATAGCTGTGGCCACCCCTATACCTCCCCGAAGTCGGCGGTGACAGATGTCCGCAACTCCTCCAGCCGCCACTCATGCACACGAGTGCAGAGGTCCTGAAATAGGCGGCGCGGACTGCCTGCTCTCATGTCTCCAACTCGGGCACTTCCCTCTGAATCGCTGCTGGGTACCCCTGTAGCGCCGCCGCCCGGAGCTCTGTAAACATCCCCCTCCGCCACTTCCCTCGCTCTCGATCTGCTCCCCCTCTGTAAACATCCACCTCCGCCACTCCCCTCGCTCAGGATCCGCTCTCCTTCGCATGCCAGGACCAGGGGATCCACGAGCAGAGGTAGAAGTAGCAGAGGTACCAAGAGGTACCAAGAGGTACGTGAAGCACGGAGCTCAAGTGTGGCTAGTCCATGTGGAAGCAGGGGGAGCGGTGGAAATTGCAGCTGTCCAGGCGACGATTCAGCCTCAACACCTCAGAAATTCACATCAACACCGGAGGGGTTTGCAACACCTCGAGGAGTTTGAAGGGGTTTTCCCCAACGAACTGTCCTGGGAGCTACCTCCTCAGTAGAACATCGGCGATCAGATAGACCTCAAGCCGCACAGCAGATGGAAAGCAAAAGAGACATATCAAATGAGCGATCAGGAGCTGACCAAACTCGAGAAGCAGCTGGACGAGATGCTCGGTGAGGGGTTCATCAGACCTTCCATGTCATTATACGCGACACTTGTACTTTAAATTATTAAAAGAAAAGACCAAAAAGATGTGGGCGTGCGTGGACTACTGAGTGTTGAACAACATCACCATCAAGAACCGCTACCCTCTTTTGCGAGCAGACTAACTTTTTGACCAACTCCAAGGGGCCCAAGTTTTCAGCGAAATGGACCTACGCAGCAGCTATTGTAAGATCCATGTATCTGATAAGTACCTCGAGAAAGTGGAGTTTTACACCAGATACGGGCACTTCGAGTTCACGGTCACGTTGTTCAAACTAGAAAATGCTCCCGCAACATTTATGGCGGTGATGTACAACATCTTTTGCCCGTACATTGAATATAGAAAACATTGCATGCTAATTCATAGACAAGTAGATCGAAGCCCTTGGAATGGAATGGTTGGCCTTGGAGGCTCAATCAGTGGGAAAAATCCCACAGGATGGGCGCTGGAGCACGACCCATGGACCAATGTATCCTCGTAGGGCAGGATACTACAATATGTTTCCAGCCTACATATGACGGATCAGATGGATCTGGAAGCTCCATCTTCCACTACAGCTAACTACTAACCAATCAGCGAAAGGGGAAATGTTGACCTGGAAGATATTCATGTTTGGGATACTACCCGACGTCGTGAGCGACTCCATCGAAGATGACGACGAGGTCGAAATGGCTGTCGAGGTCAACCAACCCGGCAGTCCCCCCCTTGCTCAATGGCTGATCTCCGAAGCCCAAGCTAACGCCGCTCAGCCCAAATCCGTCGCAACCCTCGCAGGCCAAATCCGGTCGCTCCGCAGGTCAACACACTGCCCCAACCCAACGTCCAGATCACGGGAACTGCTGACAACTGCCACGCAGCAGTAGCCCCACTGATCTTCATGTTCAGCCTAATCAGAACGATCTCAAGCTGCTGATCGGCCAGATCGAAATCAGCCTGATCGACGGACCCCTGCCACCAATGCTCGCCAAAATTGCAAGCAAAACTCTACTTCCCACCAAGAAAGATCGTGCCAAGCTCACCTGAGCTGAAACAACCATCAACAGGCTCAAGATACTGCAGATCAATGGCCAAGTGGCGTGTTCCTGCCAGCTACAAGCCCCAGAGTTTCTGGCTGCCGACGAACCCGCCCTTGCCGCCGAATGGACGGCCAAACTGCAGGAATTGCAAAGGGCGCACAATGCCCGCCTCCACCAGCTGACCATTGAGGGCAAGCAGGCTCACAGAGAAGCCATTCTCCAACACCTCCTCAACCTGAAAGCCATCTTGGAGCAACACCTTGCTGCCGCCTGCCGTCCAACGAACCCGCCTTCTACCATCTCCAACGCGTACGGCATGGCCAAGTTCTGCAATGGCTGGATGCAGAAACTGGTGAATGACACCAACCAACAAGTTCTCGACATGGCTTCCTGCCACGAGCTCACACGCGTCTCATCTTCACATGACGCAGATGCCGCATGCGACAAGCTCAACGCAGCGGAAGCTGTGGCTGAAACCATAGCTGTCGACTAAACCATATCCGAACTGGTCAAGGCCGAGGTGAAGAAAGTCGTCGCCGCAACCCTGGCAACCACAATAAAAAGCAAAAAATGAAACTGAGTACGGTCAAACAGAAGCAGACAACGACCAAACGCGGCAGCAAACAAGGCAAGCAGACAAAGGCTCCACCAAGAGCCTGGCTGCGAACCCCTCCAACACCTGCCAAGCCAAGGCCTAAACAGGCTACGACTGCCACTGCTCCGTCCAAGTCTACCTCCAGCTCCAACCCCAGCAACAAAAATACCTCTACCAAGCCCAAGCACTACATACAGAAGAAGAAGGGAGGTTCAGAACGGACAAAGCAGAGCCCACCTGTCAAAAACAAGAAGAGGTTCAAGAAGCAAGGCTAAAAAAATTAGGAAGGCCGCGTTCGCGGCATCGACTCCTAGAACTCTCTGAAAGTGACCTGGATCTCCTTCTATTCAGTAAAAAAAAACCCTCACAGGTTGAAAGTAGAATGGCCAACACCGGTGTGCATAACTTCAGCCAGAGGTGTCTCACCGTCGATGAAGCCAACCTACTTGGTCTCGGCCTCAACTTTGTCATACGTCCAAGTGCTTTCTCTTTTGCTGAAATCTCATATAGCCTAGAAGACCTTTTCAAATCTGTTTGACTCATGTGGTTCTTTAAGGACAGCCCTCACAAAGGCATCCCCAAATTTAGGATCCCAAACCCATCATGGATGCCACCCAAGGCACCATGTGAGGTAGAGGAAGCCTGCCATTCTCTCATGCATGAAGTATCACACTGCTTTTACAGGTTCAGTTTCAAGCCTAGACAACGTCAGTCAACCTACCTCAAAGACAGCACATCATTGTTGCTTCAGGTTGAGAAACTAACCCTGCCTCTACATGTGATCCTTGCTTCATATGATGTTGTAGCACTGTACCCGAGCATCCCCATCTCTAGCGCACTCAATTTCATCCAAGGCCTTTTCCATCAAGCACAGCACCCTAAGACACCAGTTGTCATCAAACTCCTATCATGGGTGATGAACAACTCGTATGTGGATTTTATGGGTGCAACTTACAAACAGATCAAGGGTACAGCGATGGGTACACCCACAACCCCTGCCTTTGCAGTTCTGTTTATGAGCTTTTTGGATCATGAAGTTACCCATCGGTGGAAAATAAAACCCTTGCTTCACCGACGATACATTGACAACGGCCTTATCCTCTGGATGGACAGCCATGAAGGCCTCCTCTCATTCCTATCAACCTTCAACGGCATGGAAAAAAACATCAAGCTAAAGTGGGATATCTCAACCACTAGCATTGACTTCCTCTACCTCACGCTCTTCAAAGGTAAAAAGTTCGAGACTTCTCAGGTTCTGGACATGGTTACATACCAGAAACCTACCATTTCATGGGTTTCTGGTATGTAATGGTAGGTATGGTAGCTGTGAAATGGTAGGTATCTCTACCTACCATTTCACAGCTACCATACCCGGAGCTGTCTACGAGCATTCATCCACTCTGAGCTTCGACGTTACCTTCCACAAACGTCGGCCGCTCAAGACTTCCTCGACATAAAACGGAAGTTCTTTGCTCGCCTACGAGCACACGACTACCCTCAGAAATTTCTCTGTCCTATCTTCTCACAGGTTCTTCACACCCATCGCCAAGAAGAAATTATTCGACTCAACGTCGGAACCCACCTGCCTCACAGTCGACCAACGCACGACCTCTTGTTTTAAAGGCCCTCCTCACTCCAAGAGCAGAAGGGATAAAACTAGGTCTACATCTACGACGTTTTTCACGTCGACTCAAGCACTTTAATGTGCCGTGTTCTCGGGCCGTGCTATCTTGGCATGGAGATTGCCAATAAAAAATAGGACCTACCTTGGAACCTCTAGGCTTGATGGGTGACCACCGGTAAACCACCGGACACTACATGGGTCTTAGACCCATGAGTAGAACCTTGAGTAAAAACCTAGAACCCTTGCCTTGTTCTCACGCATTGCAGATGGACCCCTGGCTAGTATTTGACTAGCTTTGTCTGTGTTGTTTTTCTCAAAGGCACTGATGAGGGCCACCCAGCCGAAACCGGTATGCCGATTATGAATTTCTCTCAGACACTCTCCTGTCCATCTCTCTCCTAACATCAGTCTTCCTCGCAGCTCTGAGATGCCTCCCACCAATACAAAAGATACGGTTGGTATTTCCTGGTTGGTTCTGCCCAAGGAGTAGAGACCTGTTTTGAATCACGACCTTGTCGTGATTCAAAACCTTGTCGTCGTGTTACATTCCTCCCCCTTTAGCTACAAACCGTCCGTGTTTGTAAAGGAAACAGGTTCAATTGTCAAACTAACCATGTAGGAAAAGTATAAGGAGCAATTGAAACATCAAGATGACGGTTGTATCCACAGGAAGATGTGCGAGCCATGTTGTGTGAGTACATGGTATCTTCTACTACATGTATCCATATTGCATGCTCATCTTTCCTTGTGGTGCAAGAATTCTTGAGCATGTGTCAGTTTCATATTGAAGCAAGAAATTCCATCACAAGGACCCACAAGAGGGTTCATGTACATGTAGCTTTGATGCTTGAAGATTCAACGAAGCTTCGTCCGTCAATTTTGGTGAGGCGTTGCTCATCGTACGTTGATACAACAACAACATCATCCATGCTTGAGTATGGGATTTCCATGCTGGATTTCAAAGTGAAAGTTTTGAGATGGAAAACATGTTTCCTGGTGGGTCTTGGGTGTTCAGCCTTGATATTGCAGCACCACATCCTCCCCTTTTTGTTTTGGAGCATCCTTTGGAGAAGTGTCCAGGAAAATACTTGACGGGCTGCAACAATGTACCAAAGTTCCCAAAGGAAAATTCTCTTCCTGGAGCTTATTCCATGGCGGTACTCCCAAGGACGTGGTATACATAACCTAATCTCATCCTCTACCACGGACTCAACTAAGGAAACACAACGGAAAATTTGCATGGTCAGGTCCACATGTGGCTATCATACCCAGTTGGACTAGCTGAACCTTCATTCCCGGTTGAGTCCTTGGCTCAACAATTGACATCGTGGCCGGTGTCGGCGCCATGTTACATGTGCAAACATGTCATGTGGTGATGCTTATGAACCAACTGAACATTACAGACCACGTGGTCTTGCATTGTATGGGACATTGCCAAGCTAGTCCAATACATGACATTTTCATAGCATAGATCTCCTAGCACACGTGTCTACCATGGTGTGATGACGGATGAGACTGTTATTCGGAAACATAGAGACCTAGACGGAAGGCACCTGATGCATGCCTTCCCCGCACTTGAAGGAGGAATGGGTACCACTAGACGCCATGTGGTCTAAGAGTTTCCACCATGTGGAGATAATCCCAGATAGTGTAATGTGCTTGGACACACAACCCATCTTCTAAGACCAGAAGGATGTTTGTTGCATATTGCAAAGGTGCCAAGTGTGCAGTCTTACGTAACACAGTGGGTGAGACCTGAAAACCCGATGTTATGACTATTATAAGAGTGAAAAATAAAATGCCACATGTGTTTATGTGGTTTTGCTTTGCAAAAGTACTTTTGAATCGCCCGGACACATCAGTATCGTGGCTGAATTTGTGAAATGGGTCATGTGAAAGTTGGGAGATTCAAGTATGATCATTCAAGGAGGGTGATCAGACTCGGATAACTTAAGAGATATCATCCAACTTTGATCTGCCATAGATTCATCCTATACTTGCTTGGGTGAAAAGAAGTTAGACTGATGTGTACCTTTATATGGTTTGTGCCTTACGTGCACAATACTAAGACATGTTCAGAGTACGTGTCGATCCTTAAAGGAGCACGTAAACATCTAGGATTCCCTCTGTTTCTTGGGACAAAGAACAGCATTCGAGAGCATTGGTACAAAGGTACACTTCTCCAGTGTGTAGACCATTCATTATTGCTCATTGCCTTAGAAGGCTACATCTGGTGCTTTTAGTCACTCTTGGCTGTGTACAACCAATGGTGAATATCAGAGTGTGCTCATGGGTAGTCCATGTCACATGATTTTGGCGACATATTTTTATCTAGTAAGAATCTCATTGGGTTGTATAGCATGATGTTATGTAACCACATAACCACGCTTATGTTCCCAGATTACTACCTAGTTCCAGTGCGTAAAGTGGGCACTGTGTCCATTGTTGAGGAGTGAATGAGGGTGTCATGTGTATCCCAATTGAATTTGAAAAGTTCTCTCTAGATGAGCAACTGCTGGACCCCATCAGGATATTGGCAAGGAATCCATCACGATAATAAGTTAAGTGCCCGAAATATGACAGAATGAGGGACTGTCAGTGGTTTCAAATTTGTAGCTATACTAGCCCAAAAGCCAGCTGCAATGTCTTTGATGTTGGATAGATGACACCGTTGATAGAGGTATCATTCTCAATACCCCCCTGATCTATGAATTTGTAGTTTTAACTTTTCCTAAAGGTATGATCCATGAATTAGACGAGATTTTCGGGTCTGGTGTTCCTTACTCGTCGAATCCGTGGAGTATTGTACCCTTGAAGTCGACGACCAGTCGTGTTCACCTCTTCTCTGTTCCTAAAATTCAGCGTCGTGTGAAGGACTCCTACCAGTCTTTTGTCGTGCTAGCTTCTGACGTGCTGTGCGCGGGCTTTTTGTAGGGTCAAACTGTCAAAATCTGGCTCGTTGTCACCCTTGATCATGTCGCTGAATCCTGAACACCACATTTTATGTGCGATCCGTCGCTCATTTTCTTGGACAGTCCACAACAAGCTGAGAATAAAGCTACTATGAACCCAAGAACTTGACGATTCTTTAAAGTGATTATTTTTGTGTTCCAATAAACTTGTTGAACGAAAAAACGTATCCAGTTTGAAAAACTTGAAAAACATTAGAATCAAATTCAAAGATCAGGGGGGTAATGTGCAGGTAGTTGGGCCATGCTAGGTTTCACCGTGCCATGTTTATTGCAAGCATGGACGTCCTTCGTGCATTTTTAACACTGGCACAGAGCCATGATGGTGCATGTCCTTGATAGCAGTACGCTTACAAATTGTCTTCTCGAGCCTTAGTTGTGGAGTAGAAGATCGAAGATCATGGAGCACCTGACACGTGCAATATTGCTTTGCATGATTCATCCAACATCAATATTTATGAGAGGGGTCTCGTGTGCCACGATGTGAGTACAGACCCCTAGTACCCCTTTTGTATCCATGGCATATTCATGCTCATAAATATGGATTGTGATCTGGTCATGTTGACCATCGTGGTCTGACGTGGAATGCATCATGGTAAGAGAAACCCTCACAGTTGAGACATTATAGAAGTTTTCCTCCTTCTATCATAAGTCATTGTGTATGTGACCATGAAGAAATTCATGGTCATATACACATATTCATGGTCATTGTGTTATGGTACGGTTCAAACAAAGAGAGAACATGGGGATACAACCATGTCTCACTTGTGCCATGCAACACCTCGCTCAAACCGAGCATGTTAAGGTGTTATGACTAGTAAAGAGCATGCCTGTGGTTAAACCCTTCTTAGCATTGGCTCTATTGACCGCTCGTTTGGCCTTGTGCCAAATCGGTGTTAAAGACAATATCTTCTTGGATAGAACTGTGCATCCACCTTGAATACAGGATTGACGAGCAGCAAAGGTACATGCCGGGTGTTTGATGCTATGGACAAGTGAGTTGACATGTCGTCAAGTAAGTTATATGGCCAGGTGAATCGCCATTGGGATGGCTGACCTATAACATGTCCCGGGCACGTTGTGCACTCTGTACATGTAGGGCTGTAGATGGAGAGATAGATAATGTTCATGAATGAACGGTGTCAAGTCATGGCATTCCTTCAGCAGTGAAGGCTACTGATTGCATGTGGCACGTATCACGATCTTAGAGCCGTATGGGCCATTGTCGCGTACGCTTGCATGCTGTCGTGAGCAACATGTTATCGACCCATTGCTTTGTTGCTATTGACACGCGTTGAGCATTATCGTTCACCGTGATGCAGCACGTTGCTTGACACGAGGAGCTTTGCCCATTCCAATAGTGACTCAGACAATGCCTTCTGAGGTTGCTTTGATGTTGTACTTATGCATCGTGAGCCTGTGCCTGAGCACATATGGTTCATGTAACTAAAGCATGCACATCAAGGATGCTCAATGCATGAGTCAACCGGTATAACTTATTCACAAGGCACTTCGGGTGTACGGGTGGGATTGCCACTAATCACACCCTTCATAAGTACAACTCCAGGATCTCCAATGAGCGAAACGTGTCTAGGGTGCAAGGTCGACCCCCATTGTTTCGAGGAGTAACCATCTGGAATTGCCGTGGTGTGGCTTGCAATGCATGAGGCATGCTATGCCAGATTTACGGCCCAGATGGATTGTAATCCGCTGGCCTTGACCTGGTTTGAGACGGGATGCTTGGCCAATGGACCTCTGGCAGACTCAGCTGGTAACACCACCATTATCTGATGGCTTGTGCAATAGCTAGGGCGTTTTCTGCCTCATTATGATCCCAATTTGTCCCTTTTGCTCATACAGCCTATGACATGAGCAATTCAAGTCAGCATTGAGGCACCATAGGTTCCTCTCAAAACTGCTCTTCTTCTTTCGTTCCCGACTCATGGCCATTGACCAAAGGTATCAGGAGAAAGAGGTGGGATGTAAGGTGCTTGCAAATCAGTCCTTACACTGTCGTTTGGTAAGTAGGGTTAACTTGTAGCAGTGGTTGTCGTAGAGCTGGTCCTTGGGAGAGGATAGGAGTTAGATTTGCCTCTTTTTAATTCCGGTGCCTCTCTTAAGAAGTAACCCAGGTCTACCGGGTTACAATGGACTAGTAGCTTGGTTGCTGTATACCACAACTACCAGTTATTTGATAGATAACCCATCTGTAGAGTATTATTTGGGCCAGCCGGTTATGAGGCATGCTGTGCCTCATCTGCTGATAAAGGTCAGCAGGCCAACTGCCAAGCTTTGGTAGTCGTCAGCAGCTACACAGCGTTTGCATTGTCAGCAAAGCCCATGCTGCTGTTCAGCAAGTTAGGCATGCTGGACAGGCTCACCAAGTTCACACCAGCATGTGAACAAGCCATCATGGCTACTGGTGCTGATCAACGCAATGCCGGCACAACCCACATTGCTACTGAGCGAGTCAGCACAGCGCAATTTGTGATTGAGAGTGGCTATCACTGGAAAAAGCCCGCAATCCAAGCCAGCGTTAGGCAGTCCGTCTCGATGCAGGGGAGGTGGGTCAGGCTTAACACATCCTCGCACACTATGGACGGCTACCAACTGGGTGTCTACTGCTGGCATGCTGCTTGCAGTGTGTCTGCTGGCTTTGAATTAACTAGGCATCATCTGCCGCCCCTCAGCATCCAAGGCCTTTGCTAGCTAGTGGCTAGGGCCCGGGGAGGGGGGGAGGTGGACTCAGATGCGCACCATCAAGTTGTGCATGTTTTGTACTTACTGCGGACCATACCAGTAGTGTAGGCCAACCCTGACAGTGCCAACTGAGCTCCTTGTCGGTTTAAGCCATGCCAACACGGTGTATGATGCTGTCGGCTACGTCAAAGCAACATGTGTTGCTCCTGGTAGCGCCTATAGAGTTTGCTCAGTTGTTCGTGCTGCCAGGTATGCCCATGGCGCTTCTGTAAATGTCGGGAGGGCAAGTGATACTATCACTTGCGCTATCACTGTGATAATGCTCAATTGGCTCTTGCCATTGCTGGCAATACCAGAAAAGTCAAGCTACTGCTGGTGATGCCATGGAAGCTCTTGCTATTGCTGGTAGCACCGACACGATGTTTCTGTGCTCAAGCTGCTACTCGGAAAAGCCAGAGGAGCTTATGCTGCCGTTGGCAGCGCCAGTGGGGAAATTGCCGCTGCTGGTAATGCCAGCACTGACCCCGTTGCTGGCAATGCTAGCAGAACATATAATGCTAATGGCGGCACCACCACTGTCCTTAGTTGCTGATAACAGGTCAGCGAGGTGTATGCCATTACTGCTGCCAGCAAGGCGTGTGCCTTCTGCTGGCCGCGCCAATAGGGTCCTAAGCCGCTGCTGGCTACGCTAGAAGATTGTATGTCACTACTGGTCGTGCAAGAAGGGCGTGTATCGTTGCGGGCTGTGCCATTAGGAGCCGTAGCCATTGCTCGCATCGCCAGCGAGGCGTATGTCGTTACTGGCATCGCCATCAAGGCGTTTGCCGGTGCTGGCGGTGCCAGCAAGGCCCCAGCCGCTACTGGCATTGCCAGCAGGGCGTATGCCGATACTGACAATGCCAGCAGGGCCCCAGCCACTACGGGCATTTCCAGCAAGGCGTATGCAGCTGCTGGCGGTGCCAACAGGTTCCTAGCTGCTGCTGGCATTGCCAGCAGGGCGTATGCCACTACTGGCAGTGCCTGTGGGACCCTACCCGTTGCTGGCATTACCAGTAAGACGTTTGTTGTTGCTGTAATTGCCAGCAGGACCCCAGCCGCTACTTGCATCACCAGCAAGGCGTATGCTGCTCCTGGCACTGCTAGCAGGGCCCCGGCCGCTGTTGGCATCGCTAGAAGGGCGTATGCCGCTGTTTGCAGTTCCAGTAGGATCCTAGCCACTGCTACCATTGCCAGTAGGACATTTGCCGTTGCTGGCGGTGCCACCAGGGCCCAAGCTGCTGCTGGCATTGCCAGCAAGGCGTATGCCACTACTAGCGGTGCCAGAAACGCCCTTGCCGCTGCTGGCATCACCAGCAGGGCGTATGCCGCTGCTGGCAGTGCCAGTAGGGCCCCAACCGCCACTTGCATCGTTAGCAGGACGTTCTCCATTGCTAGCAATGCGAGTAGGACCCTAGCCACTGCTGGCATCGCCAACAAGACGTATGTTGCTGCTGGCAATGCAAACAGGGCCCCAACTGCTGCTGGCATCACCAGCAGAGCGTTTTCCGCTATTGACGGTGCCAACAGGGTCCTAGCCATTGCTGGCATCGCCAGCAGGGCGTATGCCGCTACTGGCAGAGTAGCAGGATCCTAGCCACTGCTGGCATTGCCAGCAGGACGTTTGCCGTAGCTGGCGGTGCCAGCAGGATCCCAGCCGCTACTGGCATCACCAGCAGGGCGTATGCCGCTGCTAGCTGTGCCAGCAGGGCCCCAAAACTGCAAGGCACAAAAACGCCAAGGTGACAAGACGCCAAGGCGCCAATACGCCAAGGCGCGGTCCGGTACTAGCCAAAAACCATTGCCATTTTGGCCCCCATGGCACCACATCAGTCTTCAAGCGAAGGGCAGCTGCTACGCTTGGTTACTGCTTCGTTGGGACGCTGCCTTCGTGAAAAGCCGCCAAACGGGCGCGATATGCACGAGTAGAATCCATGGCGCGGCCTGGGAGTAACCAGGAGAGCAAAACACAGTTTTGCAACCCTACGCTTCTACATACGGACGAGAGACGAGGGGCGACCAGAGGCTGCGGGGCCACCTGGTTTTTGTGCGTGAACGTTGCGCTCCTGTGGAGCACCGTCGAAGCGCGCCATGTTGCTTTCACGCCATGGCGTGGTCACTCCTGGCGGAATCGCGGCTCAGCTCGTCGCTCACCGTTGTACGTACGTTGACCAGCTTGGCTGGCAGGCTTTGCACGCCAAGAAAGTACGTTTGGCCTAATATTTTTAGGGTTCGTTTGGATTTCTCAGCACTGGGGTTCAGGGATGCGATTCTACGAGATTGAACGCAAAACGATAGAATGTAGGAAAGAAAACGACCGTGTTGGCAAGGTCATGGACCGCGTTCACTGTTCATGTATGCGGTCGTGAGAACTTCATGGACTGCGATTGCGATTTCGTGCTATCCGTCCCAAGAATGCCCCACAGACTGGTGACGCAACACAAACGTGGCAGGGCATTCCGGACGCCAGGACCTGTCTGATAAGCAGTCGTAGTGCAAACCAAATAGGGAGTCGCTTCGACAGTCGAAGTGAACCAATGCGTTTCGCAGAAAACTGCGACCGTGAACCCCGATGCTGAGCAATCCAAACGCGCCCTTAGGCCGGACGTACTCTCGGTCTGCAAGTGTGAACTTTGTCCACTCGTTGGTTGAACCCTGGTGAGCCGAAATAACAGCCGAAGTAGGTTCTTTGGCTGACGTCTACAAATACCTGTGACGCCCAAGTATTTATGGGCCTCTGCAACTACTACCGTCGAGTCTGTTGACATGGTGTGCTCCTAATAATGAAAGCCGTTGATTGTACTCCCTGGTTTGACCACTGAAGATTAGTCAAACACCTAATCTAAATTTAGATTTGGGTTTTTCCATGTAAGATCGAGCTTTGAATCGCTCGATTTGAGTGAGAATTCAGAAGGTTAGCCTAGCCCGAAAATTGGGTGTTAGAATGGTGGAATCTGGTACCCGCCATGGGTGGCGGGATAATCCATCGCGACTGATCCGAGTTCGTTCCTAATGAGCTCCAAATGCACCAGGGGCATGAATCAGGCAACCATAAGGACCTCCTTGACCAGGGTGAACTTCTCCTTGACTTCTGGGTGTGGAACGTGTTGTGATTTATGATGTTCCGATCAGACTGTACAGTTTACTATGACCACTTTTTTTAACGTAACTCTACGCAGACATATGAGAACGCTACACCGTCTTAACCTAGACGTGCATAGTAAAAAGTCGGCCGCAACAACTGGTCACATGCATGCATCCAACATCAGACGGTGGACACACAATACAAAAACATGCAAATCGGGCCCATAGATAGTCCACCGATAAACTCCTGTGTGCTGCAAAAAAACTGCACGAGGTCCCGGGTGTTGTGATTGAGAAGATTCCAGGAAGCTTCCTAGCCTTTCTGCTTGCTAGCCTGACAGCACGGGTCTGGCTGGTTGACACACAGGTCATGCAAGGGACAGCAAGGGTAGGGAGAGACACGCGCACTTGTATCTCAAGCTTCAATTGAAGTAAATGCAGAGAGAAATAACAAATGACAGGTCCACAGCATGAATAGCCGCCGTGGCTCACGGCGGGTGGCGCACACGGCGGTGCCTGTCAAACCTGAACCGGCCCAAAACCACTGTTTTGGCCATAATTCTGCGCACAAGCGTCCAAACGGAGCGCCGTCTGATCCTACGGATGCACAACAAAAAGACTGACACAACGACTGGTCACACGCCTACGTCCGGGAATAGCCGGAGAGTAAGAAAACAAACATGTAAATCAGCCTGGTAAGGCTGTCCACCGAGAAAATCATGAAGACCTCCAAACGTAGTCCGTGGGCTGTGGGAGCCCTCTAGTACACTGGGTAGGCTGCCAGGCTGCCTCCAACGGGTGGAGCATCACCTCAGAGAACTCTGTCTCCAGATGGGTCTGCCTCAAGGATCTGCACGAGCATGGACACGGCCGAGTGGTCACAACCAACTGTACAACTGTGTATGACTGACAACATCACAACACTCCCCCATGACCCGATGGTACGCATGTCCATACATGTGCAGAACACGTGCCGGTGCAACACAGAGTGCTCAACAGGGACCCGGACAATCACCCACTCTCGGACAGGGGTCGCAATCCGACGGAACGAACAGCCCCGAGGAATTTCCCACGTGCCAGTGCCTTGGTCAGGAAGTCAGCGCGCTGCAAGTCTGTGCCCACCCAGACGATGGAGATCAACTGCCGCTCCACCAGATCGCGCACGAAATGATACTCGACAGCGATGTGCTTCGTGCGTGCGTGNCTGCCCGTCGGGAGTGATGGGTGACGAGGCGGCGGGAACAGCGCCAAGGAGGTCAGCAAACCGCTCCCCCACAACCTGTGCATATCGTGCCTGATGGAGGAGGAGTGTCCGTCGACGACGATCACGCACAATCTCCATCCCGAGGAAAACAGCCGCTGGACCAAGGTCCTTCATCCTGTAGGCGGCCTGCAGGACCGCCTTGGCCTCCTTCACGGCCTCCAGTGAAGGAGACGCAATCAGGAGATCATCCACATACACCAGAATGGCAGTGAGGTGCTCGACTGTCCGTCGGATGAAAAGTGACGAGTCGGTATCACTCTGGACGTACTTGGCCTGAGTGAGGGTGCGAGTGATTTCTCGGTTCCAGCACCGGGGCGACTGCTTCAGGCCATACAAGGCCTTGCGCAAGCGCCAGACCTTGTTGCCTTCGACCTCAAACCCAGGTGGCTGGACCATGTAGATCTCCTCCTCCAAGGTGCCGTGGAGGAACGCATTGTTCACATCCATCTGGTGCAGCTCCCAGTCATGGTGAGCGACCACACTAAGCAGCGCGCGAGCTGTGGTCATGCGGCCAACAGGGGCAAAGGTGTCAGTGAAGTCGATCCCCTCAACCTGAGAGAATCCCTTGGCAGTCAAGCGGGCCTTATAACGGTCCAGTGAGCCGTCAGGCTTCACCTTCTTGCGGAAGACCCACCTGGCCTGCACGACCTTCCGTCCCTCAGGACGGTCGACCAGCTCAAAGACTCTGTGCTCCCGGATGGCCTTGAGCTCGTCCTCACAGGCGGCCCGCCACTGCTCAACATCCTCTCCTGAGAGAGCCTCCTTTAACGTGTCTGGATCAGGGACCGTCAAAGGGGAGCTCCGGGTGGCCAAGACACATGCCTCATGGGTCGGACGGACCGCAACTAGGTCAGCGGCAGCTGCCTATGCAGCCTCGTGCTCGTCAGCGATCAGCTAGTGCCCAATGGGACAAGCTGGGTGCACCTCCGTGTAGGTGCCTTGGATACTTAGGCCGAGAGCCTTTGTGCCAGGGTCACCACTGTGCACGCTGCGCGTGCGTCGTCTGGGTGGCGCAACCATAGTCGAAGGTGCTCGTGAGGCCAGTGGGCGGAGACGCCCACCTGGTCCACGGGAGTAGCCCGAGTCTCAGCTGACCAACGGTTCTGGCACAGGGAGGGCAGGTGCTGTCTCTGGAGACGCTGCAGGCGTGGGCGAGACAGGCGCGGCAGGCGCGGGCGAAACAGGCGCTGCAAGCACGGACGAGACGGTCGCGGCAGGCGCAGGCGAGACAGTCGCGGCGGGCGCGGGTGAGGCAGGCGCCGCAGGCGAAGAGGCGGCAGGTGCAGCCCCGGCAGGCGAAGCAGGCGTTGCAGGTGCGGGCGAAGCAGGCGCTGCAGGTGCGGGCAAAGCAGGCGCTGCAGGTGCGGGCGAAGCAGGCGCTGCAGGTGCGGGCGAAGCAGGCGCTGCAGGTGCGGGCGAGGCTGGCGCTGCAGGTGCGGGCGAAGCAGGCACTGCAGGTGCGGGCGAGGCAGTCGTGGCAGGCGCGGGCGAGGCAGTCGCGGTAGGCGCGGGTGAGGCAGGCGCGGCAGGCGCATGCGAGACAGTCGTGGTGGGCGCAAGCGGGGCAGGCGTAGAGACTACAGGCCCGACAGCAATGATGGCCGGGTCAATGGTGGCCAGCGACGGTCCCACCCCGGAGGCACCCCGGACGGACTCACCTTGTGGGGTAGACTCCCCCATCCGACGGGAGGCCTCACAGGTGGGAACGTGAGACGCTGCCTGGGTGAGAATGGCAGACAGGTCGCGGTACGACAGTGCCTAAAAAAACAGCGCGTCGCGCGACTCAACGATGCGGTGGAGACCCGTATCCCAGAAACGCCACGCTTTGGAGCGCGAGGAGACACCGAGGAAGGCACACATCCGGCCGCGCGGAGAGACCTTGGACCCCTGCTGGTCCTCGGTGTACCAGACACAGGCCAAGGAACCCCAGACGCGAGCAAGCCTGAGGTCCGCACGGTGACCGAACCACAGCTCATACGGCGTGACGTGGTCCGGCAAGGGACCATGCGGGAGGCGGTTCCAGACCCACGTCATGTAGGCGAAGCCCTCGAAGGCGAAGGACTCCGGGAGACCGCACTCAGC
>SZWC01011083.1:17282-37239 GCA_023375785.1 Penium margaritaceum | reverse complement strand
AAAAGACAGACACAACGACTGGTCACACGCCTACGTCCGGGAACAGCCGGAGAGTGTAAGAAAACAAACATGTAAATCAGCCTGGCAGGGCTGTCCACCGAGAAAATCCTGAAGACCTCCAAACGTAGTCCGTGGGTTGTGGGAGCCCTCTGGTACACTGGGTAGGCTGCCAGGCTGCCTCCAGCAGGTGGAGCATCACCTCAGGGAACTCTGTCTCCAGCTGGGTCCGCCTCAAGGATCTGCACGAGCATGGACACGGCCGAGTGGTCACAACCAACTGTACAACTGTGTATGACTGACAACATCACAACAGTGATTTGTGACGTTCTTGTCGACCTTTACAGTTTATTGTGACCATTCGGCCATGTCCATACTCGTGCAGATCCCTGATGTGGACAGTGGGGGCACCGGTGCGTGATCTGGTGGCGGACTACCATCTTGGAGCTGACTGACGACCGTTCGAGAGCTCTTGACGCTACCGGGGACCTCCTTCAGTTTTTCTACAGCACACAGGAGTTTATCGGTGGACTGGCCATGGGCCAGATTTGCATGCTTTTGTATTGTGTTTCAATCGCTTGATGTCAGATGCATGCATGTGACCGATCGTTGAGTCCGGCTTCTGATTGTGAAAGTCTAGGTTCACACAGCGTAGCGTTCTGACATGTGTGCATAGACTTATGGCCAAAACTGTGGTTTGGGGCCAGTTTTAGGACAGATCTTGCACTGCCGCATGCGACACCCGCCGTGTGCCGCGGCGGGTACTTATGCCATGGACCTGTCATTTGGCATTCCTTTGTGCAAATGCTATTGAAGCATTCCGACACTTTGCCTTGTGTCTCCTAGCCAGGCCCTTGCCAATGTGTGCACGACTTGTCACTGTTGTCATCGTCTGACCAGGCACTGACGCCTTGTCAGCGGCTGTGTCGCTATGAAGCTTTCATGCATCTTCTCATGGTATTAGAGTGGTGAGACAGTTCTCACCGAGCTGCGCAGCAAAGTTACAACACAGCAGCAGCAGTGAGAGCCACAAGTGTAGCCGATCCACAAGGACCCGTCGACGACAGCAGACCGGCATCGACATTACTCACCATCACCACGTGTGACTGCAGTCGCCAGCAGCATTCAGCAGCAGCAACAGTAGTGTAGCAGAGTAGCAGCACAGCAGCAGCAACAGCAACAACGGCGGCAGTAGCGTACGGTGGCAGCACCACAGCAACAGCGTGCGGCGGTAGCAGCAGAGCAATAGCGGAGCAACAACACAACAGCAGCGCAAGAGTAGCGATAGCAACAGCAACGGTGACAACATCAACAGCGGCAGCAGCAGCACAACAGCAGCACAACAGCAGAGGCAGTAGCAACGGCAGCAGCAGTAGTGGTAGCAGCACCAGCGGCAGCAGTAGAAGCGTAGTAGCAACAGCAGTCGCAACAGCAATGCAGCAACAGTGGCGGCAGCTGTAGTTGCGCGTAGCAGCCACAGCGCGCAGCAGAAGCAACAACAGTAGCACGCGGTTGCTGCCACAACCGCACGCGCAGCGGCCAGGCGGCCGCTCCGCACGCAGCTGTGCGGCTGCTACTACAACCGACAACATAGTAGCAGCAGCAGCAGCCGAGCAGAAGCTATTGTGCAACTTCTCGCGGAGCTCCCGCGTGGCTGCTGCATAGGAGTCGCCAGCTCGTGCAGCAGTTGCGAGGGTTGACAGAAAAGAAAAGGAGGGCGAGCTGACGTCATCATTTTTTACTTGCTGACGTCATCAGGTCTTGCTGATGTCAGCAAATTTTAGCTAACGTTAGCACTTGCAATAGTGAAATTTTTGGTGGGTCAATAGTTGCCTGCGTTTCAACTCCTCGAGAAACGCTCAAGTTTCTAGGATTCAACCATGTTGACGTCTCGGCCCATAATGAGCGGCACCATGGCTCCGCCCGACGAGAAGGGAAGAGGGTACTAGATCCTTCTTCTTCCTCCTCAGGGGTCATGAGCCCACGTTTGCAGGCCATTGAGGACCTGCGGAGCAAGCAAGATGAGATGCGTCGCTTGCAACGGGAGCAAACTAACGCCATCCGTACACTTACCGAGCTTCTTTGAGGACATTCCACGACTCCACAACAGATTCCTGAGGGAGCCGTCGGGGTCTCACCCTCTACACAGCAGTCAGTTCCAGCATCGGAGACAGGAGCTGGAGCCGACCCGCCACCTCTTGACCCTTTGGATGTGGATCTAGACATGCTAGGCATGGAGGGCAACTCCTCGGAGCGCGAGATTTGTGTGCTTCACGATTGTATCCACTAGCTACAGACAAGCTCTCGGCCTCCACACACGTCTCGCTTTCCGGAGTTTCGATCGTCGCCTGATCTTCACCCCAACGACGTCCCTCTTCCCGGTGTCTTTCCCTTCCCTCGTCCTTCTCAGCCTGTGGTTGCTCTCCCTACGGAGCGGCAACCCAAGGACTTCAAGACGTCGTCCCCACTGTACGTCAGCGAGGACGGCTTTGAATGTTGGGAGATCCTCTTTCAGGTCCTGGCCACTTCAAAGGGCGTGTGGCCCTACTACCATAGTCTATATCAGACTACGGACCGAGCTTAGGTGCTGAGAGCGGCTAGGGTGATGCGCGGACTTCTCTACGCCATGCCACGTGAGACCGTCGTCGACTTCCGCTCATTCCTTGGCGAGGTGGGCATAGGCACTGGCGCAGATCCACGCAGGGGCTGGGTCTAGCATTGTCCCTACAATCTGCAGAGATGCACGCCACCCGCGCCGCGCACATCCGTGCCTTTCACTCCCTTTGTCAAGGGCTTTCCAAGCCTGTAGCCAACTACTAGCGACGCGCCATGCGCATTTACATGTGCCTTGGGACCTCAGGAGGCACACAGCTATGGGCACTACGCACGATCATGCTCAGGGTTCGCCTTGAGCACACAGATATCTTCATGCGATATAGCGATGCCGTGCTCGAACCTTCTTTAGCCTCACTACAGCTTCCTCCCTGGGCGCACCAGCTTTTCCTCCAGGTGACTTCCGCTCGTGAGGCAGCCGTGGCCCATCAGAAGACCTCCATTGCTGCAGCAGTCGTTGCATCACCACCGACGCCCCTCCTGCAGATCTCTTCTCCATCCTCTGCCTGGTCCTCCTCCTCCTCCCCTTCTGCCCCGATTACACCGACTCAAACATAAGGTGTTGTGGTAGCATGACAGGGTAAGAAGGGGTGACGGAGGCGTGGCTCAGGCCTGCAACAGCCACAGTAGTACCCGTCATCGGGCAGTAGCAGTGGACGCTCTGTTCCCTGCTACAACTGTGGAGGTACCCATCGCTACACCGAGTGCCAGCAGCCTCTCAACTGGGTGTGGATTAATCGTGAGCTCCAAACTACGCATGCACTACGGTCTACGTCCAGCAGCACATCCTCCGGGCGCTCGACGACCACGACCGCAGCAGTTCCCGCTTCACCACCGGCGAATAGAGGCAATCCAGACCCACGTGACCGCACCATCACTGAGCTCCGACACCTTCTAGCGCTTCGACTTGAGAGAGGTGCGAGTGTGTTGTCACATGCGGGTGGTTCACAGACTCTCTATTTCTTTATTTTTGTGACTCGGGATGACTCGTGTTGGGGGGCACAATCAGCATGTGATGACGATGGGCCTCACTATACGGTCTGGATTCATGAGTCTCACCTTTGTGCCCTCCGTCGTTCCTCCCTACCTGCTGCCCAGCGTCCGTCCAAGACCGAGTGTTCCATTTCGCGTTTTACAATGACGTCCTCTAGTCGTGATCCCGGTGGCACTTGGATCATCGACTCTGATGCCACTCATCACATGACCTGTCGTCGCAGTGATTTTGTTGTTCTCGGACCTGTTGCATCCGTTCGTTTTATCCGCACAGGCTCTGGTCAGTCCTTGCCAGTCTAGGGTGTTGGGGTCGTCCATTTCGATGGTCCGTCTGGCCCCCTGTATCTTTCTGAGGTGCTATTCGTGCCTGACCTTGAGCTCAACTTGCTTTTTGTACGTGCTTGCACACTGATGGGACTCTTTGTGGAGCACACTGCAGAGTCTGTGACTCTGACTGCTCTCAACACTCGTAGCGTTGTCCTTCGTGCCTCTATCGTGGATGACCTGTATCGTGTCTCTCAGACTTGTGCTCCTTGCTCCCCGTCCCCTTTCGCTCGTGTTTTTGTCACAATTTTTTGTGTCCTAAGAACCAGGGATAGCTTCATCGCCGCCCGTGTCATGTAGGCTCCGACACTGTGTCAAAGCTCATTTGAACACAAACCACCCTCGATCTTGACGCAACTTCTTTCGAGAAGCCGCCCTAGACTGACTGCCTCTTTTGTGCTTGGGGTAAGATGCATCGTTGCACCTACCCTGACTCCCATTCACGTGCATTTTGCCCTCTTGAGTGAGTTCATTCGGAACTTCTTGATCCCCTACCTGTTGAGTCTTTGTCCGATCGGGGTCGATACGTCCTGAACCTGACTGATGACTTCACCCGGATGCGGTGGGTCTACAGCCTGCGCCAGAAGAGTGACGCCGCTCTCGCGCTTCGTCTCTGGCTAGTGATGGCTGAGCGTCAGTCTCGCCACACGCTGCACACCTTCCGCTCGGATCGCAGCGGCGAGTTCCTTGGTGATATGGATAGCTTCTTTGTCGAGCACGGGATCTTTCACCAGGTCTCCGGTCTTGCTGCTCCTCAGTAGAACGGTGTTTCTGAGCGCTGGAACCGCACCATGTAGGATGCGGTTCGCGCTATGCGGTCTAAGTGCGGTCTTCCGGAGTCCTTCAGTTTTGAAGGCTTCGCCTTCATGACTTGGGTTTGGAACCGCCTCTCGCACGGTCCTCTTCCGTACCACGTCACACCGTATGAGCTCTTGTTCGGCGACCGTGCTGACTTGCGCCTCACTCGCTTCTGGGGATCCTTGGCTTCTGTGTGGTACACCGAGGACCAGCAGGGGTCCAAGGTCTCATTGCAGGGTCGCTTGTGTGCCTTCGTCGGTATTTTCCCGTGCTCAAAGGCATGGCTTCTTTGGGACCCTAGTCCTCGTCGCATTGTTGAGTCCCGCAACATGCTCTTCTTTCAGCCCCTCACCTACCGTGATCTGACTTCGATCACGTCGCTGTCCGTCACACGTGTTCCCACGTGTGAGGTTTCTTGACAGATAGGGGAGTCTATGCCTGCAAGCACCGATCGTTAGGCTGATGGGTCCGTTCGAGCTCCCTCCACCTCTTTGGCGCCTTATGACCCAGCGATCATCGCTGTCGGTCCAGAGATCTCTCCAACACCGCCGGCTTCTACTCCTGCCCCCTCACGCCCCACAGGTACCCATGATCCTGTACCTGTGTGTACTCCAGCGACCACACCTGGGTGCGCCAGCACCCCTACCTCCATGCGTGGACCTGCCTCACCTGCTCCTACGGTCACACCAAGCCTTGTGTCTCCCACACCTGCATCTCCTCGCACGGCATCACCAGCTCACTTGCCTTAGTCCTCCCCAGCTGTGATTGTGCCTGTTCTGGAGCCGGAGGTGTGCCCCTCGAGCCCGGGTTACTCCCGTGAGCCTAACGATCGCCTTCGACCATTGGACATCAGAGCTCAGCGAGTGCCTGGTCATGCTCCGAGGCGCTCTACTCGCAGCATTGTGAGTGGTAATCTTTGCACAAAGGCCCTAGGCCTGAGTGTGCACAGTAAGCACGTAGAGGTACATCCACCGTGTCCCGTAGGGCACCACCTCATCACTTGCGAGTTTCATATCGCTTGTGATGCAGCACCCGATCTTATGGTCGTCAGACCTTGCACTGAGGTGTGCACTCTTGCCACGCAGAGCTCTCCCTCTATGGCGCCTGACCCCGGCACACGGAGGGAAGCTCTCTCGTCACAGGATGTTGACGCATGGCGTACTGCTTGCGAGGATGAGGTCCGCGCCATCCTAGGGCACGGGGTTTACGAGCTAATCGACGTTCCACCTGAGAGGAAGGCTATTCAGGTCGAGTGGGTCTTTCGCAAGAAGGTGAAGCCGGATGGCTCACTGGAATGCCACAAGGCTTGCTTGGTCGTCAAGTGGTACTCTCACATTGTGGGCATCGATTACACTGAGACCTTTACCCCTGTCCGCGACATGACCTCAGCTCGAGCTCTGTTTGGTGTAGTGGCTCAGCATGACAGGGAACTGCACTAGATGGATGTGAACAATGCGTTCCTCCATGGCTCTCTAGATAACAAGATTTACGTGGCTCAGTCACCTGGCTTTGAGCACGGTGACAAGGTCTCGTGCTTGCGCAAGTCCTTGTACAGCCTCAAGCAGTCTCCTCGGTGTTGGAACCAGGAGATCAGTGGCACCCTGACTCGTGCAGGATATGTACAGAGCGAGGCAAATCACTCTCTCTTCATCCAACAGACGCTTGGGCGATTCACTGCCATCCTGGTCTATGTCGACGACCTTCCGATCGTGCCTCCTTCACAGGAGGCCATGAAGGAGGCCAAGGCCGTCCTCAAGACTACCTACAGGATGAAGGACCTTGGTACGACAACGGTGTTTCTTAGCATGGAGATCGTGCGAGACCACAGACGTCGTACTCTACTACTGCATTAGGCCCGATACGCACGTGCTGTGGGGGGTCGCTTCAGCGACCTTCTTCACGCAGTGCCCACGAATTCCACATCTCTCACGCCTGACGGGCAGGATGCCTTGAAAGTGGACGATCCCACACAACTAGGGGAGAGAGTGGATGTGACCCTGTACCTCCGCCTCATCGGATCTCTGATGCACTTGGCCACTACCACACGTCCTGACATCGCATTTACCGTCAACCTCCTTGCCCAGTTTTTGTAGGCTCCACACGCTAGAGCCCTTCACACGGTCATGCGAGTGGTGCGGTATGTGGTCTCCACACCGTACCTCGGACTCTGCTTTTGTCGGCAGTGTTCAGTGGTCCTTGACGGCTATACCAACAGCGACTGGGCCTTGAGCCTAGATGGACGCAGTCGCACTGGTTACGTGTTCTTGATGGGTGGGACCGCTATTTCATGGCGCAACGGGAAGCAGGGCTCCATTGCACGTAGCTCATCGGAGGCAGAGTACGTTGATTTGGGTGCAGGGCTACTGAGGCGGTATGGCTACAACACCTATTCCATGAGCTTGGCCAGTCAGTACCCGCCATTGTGCTTCACTGCGACATCCAGAGTGCTCTTGCCATTACGGAGAACTCTGGTGTCTTTCATGCTCGCACAAAGCACATTGCGGTTGAGCACCACTTTGTGCGTGATTTGGTGGAGCAACACGTGATCTCCATCATTTGGGTTGGCACTGACATGCAACGTGCTGACTTCTTGACGAAGGCACTAGCATGCGGAAAGTTCCTGGTGGCCATTTGTTCTGTTGGACTTTGCCCCTTCCCTGAGAGTGGTTGAGTGTGGGGTGTATCCGTGTCCATGTCACATTTGTCGTTGCACTTGATTTTGTATTCGTCTCAGTGCTGCACGTGTATGGACATGCGTACCATCGGGTCATGGGGGAGTGTTGTGATTTTTGACGCTCCTGTCGACCTGTATAATTTACTCTGACCACTCGGCCGTGTCCATACTCATGCAGATCCCTGATGCAGTCCATGGAGGCACCGGTGTGTCATCTGGTGGCGGACTACCATCCTGGAGCTGACTGACGACCATTCCAGAGCTCCTGACGCTACCTGGGACCTCCTGTTGTTTTCTGCAGCACACAGGAGTTTATCGGTGGACTGGCCGTGGGCCCGATTTGCATGTTTTTGTATTGTGTGTCCACCGCTTGATGCCGGATGCATGCATGTGACCAGTCGTAGCATCCGGATTTTGATTTTGCACATCCATGTTCAGACGACATAGCGTTCTGATATGTCTGCGCAAAGTTACGACCAAAACAGTGGTTTTGGGCAGGTTTTAGGACAGATCTTGCACTACCGCGTGCGACAGCTGCCGTGCGCCGCGGCAGGTACTTATGCCATGGACCTGTCATTTGTCATTCCTCTCTGCAAATGCTATTGAAGCATTCTGACACTTTGCCTTGTGTCTCCTAGCCAGGCCCTTGCCGGTGTGTGCACGACTTGTGACTGTCATCATTGTCTGACCAGGCACTGACGCCTAGTCAGCGGCTGTGTTGCTAGGAAGCTTCCACGCATCTTCTCACTGGGTAGTGTCCGGGTTTCTGGAACGGTTGTCGGTCAGCTCCAGGCTGGTAGTCCGCCGCCATATGACGCATCGGTCCCACCAAGGTCCGCATCAGGGATCTGCACGAGTATGGACACGGCCGAGTGGTCATAGTAAACTGTACAGGTCGACCAAAACATCACAAATCACAACACTCCCCTATGACCCGATGGTACGCATGTCCATACGCGTGCAATACTAAGACGAGTACAACAACTGGAACAACAACAAATGTGAAACGGACACAGTCACATCCCACACTCAACCACTCTCAGGCAAGGGGCAAAGTCCAACAGAACAAATGGCCACCAAAAACTTTCCGCGTGCTAGTGCCTTTGTCAAGAAGTCAGCACACTTCATGTCAGTGCCAACCCAAATGACGGAGATCACGTGTCGCTCCACCAGCTCACGCACAAAGTGATGCTCAACCGCAATGTGCTTCGTGCGAGCACGCAAGACACCAGAGTTCTCCGCAATGACAAGAGCACTCTCGTTATCGCAACGAAGCAAAATGGTGGGTACTGACCGGCCAAGCTCAAGAAACAGGTGCTGCAACCATACCGTCCCAGTAGCCCCTCCACCCAGAGCAATGTACTCTGCCTGTGATGAACTACATGCAATGCAACTATGCTTCCCGTTGTGCGAGGACACAACGGTCCCACCGAGCAGGAAGACATGTGTAACCGGTGCGACTGCATCCATCTGGGCTCCAGGCCCAATCATTGTCGGTGTAGTCGTCAAGGACCACTGAACACTACCAGCGAAAGCAGAGTAAGAGGTACCACGTACCGCACCACTCGCACAGCCGATTGAAGGGCTCTAGCACGTGGAGCCTGCAAAAAATGGGCAAGGAGGTTGACGGCAAATGCGATGTCAGGAGGTGTGGTATTGGCCGAGTACATCAGACATGCGATGAGACGAAGGTACAGGGTCACATCCACTCTCTCCCCCAGTTGTGTGGGATCGTCCACTTTCAAGGCATCCTGCCCATTAGGTATGTGAGGTGTAGAAGCCGTGGGCACTGCGTGAAGAAGGTCGCTGAAGCGCTCCCCCACAGCATGTACGTATCGGGCCTGATGCAGCAGTAGAGTACGACGTCTGTGGTCTCGCACGATCTCCATGCCAAGAAACACCGTTGTCGTACCAAGGTCCTTCATCCTGTAGGTAGTCTTGAGGACAGCCTTGGCCTCCTTCATGGCATCCTGTGAAGGAGGCACAATCAGAAGGTCTTCGACATAGACCAGGATAGCGGTGAATCACTCAAGCGTCTGTCGGATAAAGAGAGAGGGATGTGCCTCGCTCTGTACATATCCCACACGAGTGAGGGTGCCAGTGATCTCTTGGTTCCAACACCGAGGAGACTGCTTGAGGCCATACAAGGACTTGTGCAAGTGCCAGACCTTGTCACCATCCTCAAAGCCGGGTGGCTGAGCCACGTAAATCTCCTCATCCAGAGAGCCATGGAGGAACACATTGTTCACATCCATCTGGTGTAGTTCCCAGTCATGCTGAGCCACTACACCGAACAGAACTCGAGCTAAGGTCATGCGGCCGACAGGGGCGATGGTGTCAGTGTAATCAATGCCCTCAATATGAGAGTACCCCTTGACGACCAAGCAAGCCTTGTGGCATTCCAGTGAGTCATCCGGCTTCACTTTCTTGCAAAAGACCCACTTGACCTTAATAGCCTTCCTTCCAGGTAGAAGGTCAACTAGCTCATAAACTCCATGCTCTCGGATGGCGCAAATCTCATCCTCGCAGGCAGCATGCCAAGCGTCAGCATCCTATGATGAGAGAGCTTCCCTCAGTGTGCTCGGATCAAGCACCATGGAGGGATAGCTCTGCGTGGCAAGAGCGCACGCCTTAGTGCTAGGTCTGACGACCTCAAGATCGGCTGCTGCAACACATGCGACGTGAAACTCGCGAGTGACAAGGTCGTGTCCAACAGGACACGCTGGATGTACCTCTGTATCCTCAGTGCGGACACTCAGGCTTAGGGCCTTTGTGTCGGGATCACCACTAACGATGTTGCGAGTGGAGCGCCTGGGTGCGGGACCAGACGCTTGCTGAGCTTCGGAGTCCAATGGTCAAGGACGACGGTCAGGCTCACGGGAGTAACCCGGGCTCGAAGGGCGCACCTCAGGCTCAGGAACGGGCACAATCGCAGCTCTGAAGCAAGGGAGCTGGTGATGCCATGCAAGGAGATGCGGGGGTGGGCGACAGGGGACTCGATGTGACAGTAGGAGCAGGTGAGGCAGGTCCACGCACAGAGGCAGGACTGCCGGCGGACACAGGTACGGTCACAAGAGTACACACAGGTACAGAATCAGGGGTACTTGTGGGGTGCGAGGGGACAGGGGTAGAAGCCGGCGGTGCTGGAGAGATCTCTAGACCGACAGCGATGATTGCAGGGTCATCAAGAGCCAAAGAAGTGGAGGGAGCTTGAACAGACACATCAGCCTGGCGAGCAGTGCTCGTAGGCGTAGACTCCCCTATCCGTCGAGAAACCTCACACATGGGAATGTGTGTGACGGACAGTGACGTGATCGTAGTCAGATCACGGTAGGTGAGGGACGCAATGAAGAGTGCGTCGCGGGACTCAACAATGCGATGACGAGCAGGGTCCCAAAAATGCCTCGCCTTCGACCACGGGGAGATGCGGACAAAGGCACACAAGCGACCCCGCAGTCGCTTCTCAATTTGGCTCGCCTGAAGAGCGTCAGGGTGTGCGTGCTGCTGATCCTCCCTTGTCGGACTGCTCACGAAGGACTGTTGCTCGTCACCAGTTGCGCTTGCTGTGATCAATGTTGTCGTTGCAACGTCCGTAAGCTTCTGAATAACAGAGATGTACTAGGGACTCGTGTGAGATTCTTGCCAGGTAGTTAATGCGTTGGTTGTCCCTTTAGCACCGCTGCACTCTGATACCAAGTGTTATACCGACCAAAACATAGGTGGCTCACAAGGATGAGGTGTGGAACAAAAGACGATTCAAGGATTTAGGTTTAATGGATGGTTTGTATTGAGTAATAAATGTACTAAGATGACAAATGTCGAGTGAGTCAAGTGCATATAGACAATGCCGAGAATGAGAATGAGGTAAATATTAGGTCCTCTGTGCTTGAGCGGAGCGACGCGTGCGAGGCCGCAACGTGAGTGGCTGCTTTGAGAAGCTCCGTCGATAAGTCAAGGGACTTTGAGACTATCAAGGCGCGATTTTGCAAAGATCTAGAGCCGTTGAGAAGTCGACCAAAGAATATCAAAACATTGATATAGTTCACGACACTTCTATCAAACATTCAAAAAGCTAGTCGAAGTTGGTAGAAGCTTCTGGAATAGAACACCGGAGGTTTGGGCAGTTGGCCAAAACGTCCTCGGACAAACAGCGTAAAAATTCTAAGGTCGATGCATGATGTGCCGTGAATGTGATTACAACAATTCCCACTTGCAAAGTTTAGGGACTCGTGTACGTCAGGGATGTAACACCTAGGTGGTTCACAGGGATGAGGTGCGGAGCAGTAGACGATTCAAGAAATTGAGACAAATGGATAGCTTGCATTAAACAACAAGGTTACTTCGATGAAGAGTGTTCAACAAGTCAAGCACTGTCGTCACCGTCTGACCAGGCACTGACACCTAGTCAGAGGCTGTATCCCTAGGAAGCTTCCACGCATCTTCTCAGAAATGCGTTTCGACGGGTCATCGTCGAAGCGCCTCCCATTGCCTAGCTTGCAAGGCAAGGTGGACGGCTCCACCAAAGGTTACTTCGACAGCTGTAGCAAGGGCTCTACTGCTCCGTTTTGGGCGTTCTTGGATGCGTTGGAAAGCTTAGATCACAGGCTATAAGGATGTGATGCCATCTTACTATGCTAAGTAACAAAAACATGTTTTGATTCAGATCTACTGAATGAGACGTGTTCTTCCCACTCACATCCGTGATCCTTGTGCTCCATACTCTTTACTACTGGTGTCCATTGGCTGCCCAAACACTGGTAGCGTGGACTGGTGAGAGCTAAGCATCCTTGTGGGTGCCTCCACACCCAGTAGAGCCAACAGAGTTGTCAAGTTTCAATGCATCTCTCCAATCTCAATCGAAAAACCACTGAGTGGAACTGGGCGGATAGCGAACAAGAAGCGTTCAACTCTTTTAGGAGAACTCTGACCTCGGCGTTGGCCTTACGATCCAATACTGATGAAGGCAATTCAGTCGCCAGGTCCTTGTTCCACCAAACAAGGAGCTACGGAGGATGCTATTGGAGGAATGCCACGACACCGGTCGAGGTGGACAATTTGGGAGGACAGGTCCCTCAAGAAGCTGGCGAGATACTACTCGTAGGAAAAGATGTGCCTGCCTTCTGCAAATCATGCAACATGTGCCAAAGACATAAATATTGTCGCACGAGGCCACCAAGACTACTCATACCATTACCGCTTCTAACGGAACCACGGCCCGACATCAGCATGGACTTCATGAAGAGACTAACCGCCACCTCCGAGGATTATGACACCATCCTCGTTCTGGTGGACAGATTCTACAAAATGTAGCACTTCATCCTGAGAACGACCATCGTCATTGCAAAAGGAACAGTACGGCTGTTCTTAAATCAGATTTTACGGCTGCACAAGGTGCCACATACCATCATCAGCGATAGAGACGGCTCCTTCACTAGCCGTTTTTGGCACAAAATGATGACATATTGTGGCAGGCGGATCCAGCTATCGACGGCCTTCCATCCTCAAACTGTTGGGCAAACAGAGCGGACCAATCAGACGCTCGAGTAACTTCTCCACACATTATGCCAACCGTACCAAACCGATTGGACAACCAAGCTGCCGACGGCCGAAGTCGCATAAAACTCTACCACTTCCACCGCCACTGGCGAAATCTCTTTTGAAGTGGTACACAGTAGCATTCCCGCCACACCGGCTGGATTGCAGAGCCCAAACAACATCCCACGGTTCACATCCACCACAGGGACTTCGCAAGTGTTTGGGAGAAAACATGCCAGACCCTCGCCTAGACTCAAGCAGCTATGAAGCAAGCGACTGAATGACATTATAGCGATGACGTGTTCAACACTGGCGATCCTTTCCTCCTTAGGGAAGCAAACATCAAACTCCAAATACAGGACTTTGTGAAACTCAAACCATGCTGGTTGTGACCGTTTGAGATCAAGGAAATGAAAACCCCTGTCATCGCTCGGCTTCACCTGCCTAACAGCATGGTGATCCATCGTGTCTTTTGCATCAGCAAGCTCAAACACTACCGGGACCCCAGTACAAACTTCCCTTGCAGAGACATCGCACCTCTACCTCTTGTAGAGGTGGACGGGGATACTGAGTACGTGACTGAAGATAACCTCAGACATCGATGCCGTGGAAAAACGACCGAGTATCTGGTCACGTGGCACGACTAGGAAGCTACGCATAACAGCTGGGAACCCTACAACAACCTCCGAGACATCGATCATCTGATTGACAACTACTACTGTTTCCACCGGTCTACGTCTGCAAACGCGCCGAGACGTCGTGGCTAAAAGGGAGGAAGTGTTACGTCCTTGACATACACGAGTCCTTAAACTCTGCGAGTTGGCATTTCTTTCATTCAATTCATGGCTAACCGTGAGTCAACCTCAGGATTTTTACGCCGTTCGGCCGAGGGCAATTTGGCCAACTGCCCTGACCTACGGTGTTCCATTCCAGAAGATTCTGACAACTTTGACCACCTTCCAGAATGGTGGAAAGAAGTGTCACAAACTACATTGATGTTTCAATATTGTTTGGTCGACTTCTCGACGGCGTTGGATCTTTATGAAACCGTGCATCGATATTCTTGAAGCTCCCAACTTTTTGGCAGAGCTTCTCGAGACAGCCACTCACAGCGCGATCTCGCACGCGTCGCTTGGCTCAAGCGCCGAGGACCCAACATATACCTCAGTTTCATTCTCGGCATTGTTTGTATGTGCTCGACTCACTTGACACAAGTCATCAAAGTACACTTACTGCTCAATACAAATTATTCATTTATCCCCAATCCTTGAATCTTCCTTTATTCCGCACCTCATCCTCGTGAACCACCTACGTTCCACTCGGCATAACATGACGTTCTGCTCGGCGTACATGAACCACCCATGTTCTACTCGTCGCAACACTCTCAACCATCAACGTTTTGATCGTATCTCATACACCATTCTGAAAGTGTGAAAATCTACGAATGCAAGCTTCATGAAGATTACATTGAAAAACTAGGGCTTGATAGATCCTTATTGTACAAATGTGACCCGTTAAGAAACTGTCCAAGAAATGGGGATGATTTGAGTGATGGGGGAGTGACCATATATCCACAGAATTTTTCATAACAGTCGCCATATCCACATTTCGCAAATAAACCACGCCATATCCAGTTTTGGCAATTCTTGCCTTTTTGTTAACTCCATCTCCAACGAGCATGCAGAAAAATGCGCTATGTCGACACCGCATGCCATCCAACGTCAATTTGCTAATGTCGTCAGACACGAGAGAAAAATCACATACCCCTCTATGGAGGGGTTTGTGACTTTTCTCACAAAAGTTTGCGAGATTTTTGAGTGGGGGGTCCGATACACATCATGGGTTGAAAGGGAATCTGCTTAGCTTCACTAGCGCGGGGCCCAGTAGGAGCCCCACAAAAAAACCCTAAAACCCCGAGTGTGTTTTGGGGTAGGGTTTGAAAGCGGTTTACACGGATGAAATGGGTTTGCTTCTCCGTAAAAGAATGTTGAAAAAGGTGTTTTTGCTCGATTGCGATTGAGCAATTAGCCTTTTTTTCTTTTTTTGTGACTCGCAAACCCCTATTCGTGGAATAGGATTCTATGTTAGCATGGTCTCCGCTGGCATAAAAATAGAAAACCCTAAATCTGCAAATGGGGATTTGTGAGTAAAAAAAAAGAAAAGAATGCTAATCACTCGATCCAATTCTTGCAAGGAGGAAAAGGGGGGGGGGGGGAGGAGAGCAAAGCAAGGGGTTGACACATCACCCCCTTCCTTCGATTGATTGGCTACCTCAATCGTCAGGTATGGCCATCAAAATAGGTACGGGCGAGTGATCACATATCCACAGAATTCTCCTTATCTATTGCCATATCCACGTTTTGCACAATAACCAGGCCATATCCAAATCTGGGATTTTCTTGGTCTTTGTTAACGCTATGTCCAGCGAGGATAGTGTTGTAATACCATCATTTGGGCCGATAGATCAGCGGTGTCCATAGTCGAAAATAGAAAAATGGCGGTGTCCATAGTAAAAAACGATAAGCTACGGTGTCCATAGTAAAAACACGAAACAACGGCGGTGCCCATGTTTTTCATTGTGCGAGTGAAAATGCGCACGGCTGACATGTATTTCATGTTTTTAACAGATTCTTCATGGATTTTGACTTCGAGGGCAAAGTCAAACTTTGCCTGTCATCGCGAGCTCGCAGGAGGTTTTTCGCGGCGAAACCTCCCTGCGAGCTCGCAATGACCCTGCCAAACCCCCCATTTTAACTAGGGGTCTTTTCAAGGGTTTGGGGGGGTTTGCAAGATGCGGCGCACGATTTGATAGAAGAAAGGGGATCTGCCGGGCCCCGGAACCACGGGGCCCGGCAGGTGCCCGGGCAAGTAAAAAAAAAACCCCAAACCCCCCAGTGTAACTTGGGGTTTGTCGGATATTGGGGGAGGGGGGGTTGCGAGATGCGGCACATGCTGTGATAGAAGAAAGGGGATCTGCTGTGCCCCTCTATCGTTGGGCCCGGCAGGTGCCTGGACAAGTACAAAATAATACCCAAACCCCCAAGTTCAACTAGGGAGTTTGCACAGAGATCGTGAATGCATCCTTGCAAACGCGCAAGTTTTGGAGTTTGCACTTGTGAACTCCAAAACTCGCTACAGGGTTACATCTAACATCGGCGAGGCCAGTGTCAGACATTGCCCACTTTGTCCTCAAAGCTGGCAAAGTTCGACTTCAAAAGCAAAGTCAGCCTTGGAAACAGTTGTCATTTTATTCCGTTTTCGCTCGCACAATGGAAAACATGGGTACCGCTGTTATCTCTTTTTCGACTATGGACACCGCTAGCTTATTTTTTTCGACTACGGACACCACCGTCTTTCCATTTTCAACTATGAACACCGCTGGTCTATCGAAACAAACGATGGGCACCAATGTATTGTGAACCATCCAGCAAGCATGCAAAAAAACATGCTATATCCAAAGGATGGTGTTGTAGTGTACCCATCTATTGGGTCAATAGATCAGCGGTGTCCATAGTCGGAAACAAAAAGATGGCGGTGTCCATGTTTTCCACGGTGCGAGCAAAGACGGACACGGCCGACATATATTTCATGAATTAAACATATTTGACATGGATTTACACATCGTTCATGAGACGATCAACTTCGAGGACGAAGTCAAACTTCGTCTGTCATCGCGATATCGCAGGAGGGATTTCGCGGTGAAATCTCCTTGCAAGCTCGCGATGACCCTGCCAAATCCCCCATTTTAACTTCGGGGTTTGTCGAGGGAATGGAGAGGTTTGCAGGATGTGGTGCATGCTGTGATAGAAGAGAGGGGATCTGCCGGGCACCGCTACTGCGGGGCCCGGCCGGTGCCAATGGAAGTAACAAATAGAGCCCAAACCCCCCAGTGTAGGTAGGGAGTTTGTGGGATATTGGCGGGGGTTTGTGGGATATTGGCGGGGGTTTGCGTGATGTGGCGCACGCTGTGATAGAAGAAAGGGGATCGCCCGGGCCCCGCTACCACTGGACCCGGCAGGTGCCTGGGCAAGTTAAAAAAAAAACCCAAACCCCCCAGTTTAACTAGGGGGTTTGTCGACGATTTGGAGGGTTTGCAACCTACAGCGCACACGGTGATAGAAGAAAGGGGACCTGCCGGACCCCGCTACCGGGGGTCCCGGCAGGTGCCCAGGCAAGTAAAAAATCATAACCCAAACCCCCTAGTTTGACTAGGGGGTTTGCTCAGATTTCGTGAATTCACCCTTGCGATCGCGCTAGTTTGGGAGTTCGCACTCGCGAACTCCAAAACTCGCAACAAGGTGACTTCTGACATCGGTGAGGCCGATGTCAGAAGTCACTGACTTCACCCTCAAAGTCGGCGAAGTCCGACTTCGAGAGCGAAGTCAGTGGATGCAGTTGTCATTTTATTCTGTTTTTGCTCGCACAATGAAAAACATGGACACCGCTCTCATTTCATTTTCAAACATGTACACCACTCACATATCATTTTGGACTATGGACACCGCCATCTTTCCGTTTTTTACTATGGACACCGCTGATCTATCGACCCAAACGATGGACACCGTTGTATTTTGTGCCATATCCAAATGAACACGCTTTGTCAATGCCGCATGCCATCCAGCGACAGCATGCTGACATTATCAGACATGAAAGAAAATTCACTAACCCTTCAATAGAGGGGTTCGTGACTTTTCTCACAAAGGTTTATGAGGGTTTTGAGTGGGGGGTCTAAAACACCCCATGCGTTGAAAGGGAACTTGTTTGGCCCCGCTACCGCGGGGCCAAGCAGGAGCCCCCGCCAAAAAAAACCCTAAAACCCTTAGTGTATTTTGGGGTAGGGTTTGAAAGCGGTTTGCACGGATAAAAATGTGTTTGCTTCTCCGAAAAACATTTTGAAAAGGCGTTTTATCTCGATCGCGATCGAGCAATTTGCCTTTTTTCTTTTATGGATTACATAGTAGCCCTTTGTTTTCACTTCTCTTGGGCAACAAAAGTATTTTCTAGAAGGGTACATGTAAGGATTACCCACATAATTTGATTGTGTGTATGCCCTGCCCGGCGATCAGAAGAATAAAACTACTCTACCCGGCGTTCGGAAGAATAAGACTCCCCTACCCAGTGACCTGAGAATATTGACATATTACCCACGAACAGCGAGAAATCGCATCATGCCGACCCTGCATGTGATGCAGCACCGAAATTCTGACATCATCAACACCTCTGAACATTCACAAACCCCTCATTTGAGGGGTTTGTAAATGCTCGTGGTGGGGGTTTGCGTATGGTTTGCATAGGGAGTCCTAGACTCCCCATGCGTTGAAAGGGAACCTGCTGGGCTCCATTACTACGGGGCCCAGCAGGTGCCCGCACAAAAACAAAATCCTAAACCCGTCATGTAGTTATGGGTGTGGTTTGATTACGGTTTGAATGCTAAAACTGGAAGGGTTTGCGTGTGAGGGAAGAAAAAAAGAGTTTCCGTTGGATTTTGAAAACGGACGTTTTCGCTCGGTCGCGATCGAGCAATTTTTTTTTCTCTTTTTTCCTACACACAACCCCCTGGTTTGATGTAGGGTTTTATGTTTTGCGTGGGCTCTGCCCGTGCAAAACATACAAAATCCTTGATCAAGCCAGGGGGTTGTGTGTCGGAAAAAAAAAAGCCAAATAGGTCATCGCTCAATTGTGATTCTCGCGTGAGAGCGAGAATCGCGAGGGGGTTGGACATGCTCCACTTTATTTCGCTCGATCAGCAGCGCATGCCGCTGATTGAGCATGGTGAAGCAAGTGGGCAGGGGAGTCCTTTTTTTTAAGTTGCTGGACAGGGCATCAATATGTTTTGCTCACTGTGTAGGGCGTTCCTGACCCCCTCGCGGATTGGGTAGAAGGGCTATTTGGCCCTTTCAAGAATTTGTTGAACAAAGAGAAAATGATTCCTGAATAAGGTGGTTCATGAACCCGGAATTATTTTGAACAAGAAATCCACCATAGTTGATGAATTGAGGAATATAGCATTCCTACCAAAGTAAAATGTATCAAATCAATTTTCTGGACCAATTATCCATGACTATAATTCATTCCACACCTCCCATATTTTATCATCCTATTTCATGATTAATGATGTAGAAAATGCACTTTCTTCTTTCTCAATTCACCAAATGGTAAGAGTTCCAACTCTATCATGTTTGAGAGCCACATAAAGCCACATGAAATCACATAGAGTCACATAAAGCCACACAAAGCCACATGGAACCACATAAAGCCACATGAGCTACATAAAGCCACACAAAGCCACAAAAAGCCACATAAAGCCACAAGAAGCCACAAAAGGCCACATAAAGCTGCATAAAGCCACATACAGCCACACAAAGCCACATAGAGCCACATAAATCCACATAAAGCCACATAGAGCCACATAAAGCCACATGGAATCACATAAAGCCACATATCACCACATTAAGTCACATGGAACAACATAGAGCCACAGAAAGCCACATAAAGTCACATATACCCACATAAAGCCACATAAAGCCATATAAAGCCACATAAAGCCACATAAAGCCACATAGAGCCACATAAAGTCACATTAAACAACTTAGAGCCACATAAAGCCACATAGAGCCACATAAGGTCACATAAAGCCACATGGAGCCATGTAAAACCACAAAAAGCCACATACAGCCACATAGAGCCACACAAAGCCACATAAAACCACACAAAGCCACATAAAGCTACACAGAGCCACATACAACCACATACAGTCGCATAAAGCCACAAAGAACCACATCAAACCATAAAAAGCCACACTAAGCCACATAAAGTCATTTATAGCAACATAAAGCCACATAAAGCCACAGAATGTCACATAAAGCCACATAGAGCCACACAAAGTCGCGTAAAGCCACATAGAGCCACATAGAGCAACATAAAGCCGCATAGAGCCACATAAAGCCACATAGAGTAACAAAGAGCCACACAGAGCCACATAAAGCTACACACACACACACACACACACACACACACACACAC
>SZWC01011083.1:4350-16624 GCA_023375785.1 Penium margaritaceum | reverse complement strand
ACACCACACCACACCACACCACACAACATCACACCACACCACACCACACCACACCACACCACACCACACCACACCACACCACACCACACCACACCAAGGCCTGTGCGGCCTTGGACAACTCAGCGTTAGTGCCCCCAGGACCAAAGGTGCTTGCGCAGCTGCAGGCAAAGCACCCCGCAGCATAGCACCCGATTCCAGCATGGGTGAGGGAGGCGGTACGACGAGCACGAGCAGCATTCCCGGATGCCGACGGAGTGCAGAGAGCCTCGATGGACAGCAGCGCAGGTTCAGCAGCGGGCCCATTGAGGCTAACCCTGGACCACCTTCTACAGGCAGTGGTGGGGGACGAGCAGCTGACACGACTACTCGCGCAGCTGCTCGCCGCCATTAGTAGGGGACAACTACACCCTACGACACGGCGATTCCTGGCGGCGAGCAGACTCATCGCATTGGCCAAGCCCGATGGGGGGGTGCGGCCGATAGCGGTGGGAGAGGCGATTTGGAGGCTTCTTGCGAGATGGATGGTCAGCACGGGGAGGAGAGAGATGGAGGCAGCGTTGGCCTCACTGCAGCAGGCGGTCGGTGTGCAGGCAGGGGGGGACACAGTGGTACACACGATTGCCGAGCAGCTGGCGACGCGTCCGGACTGGTGAGTCATAAGCATTGACGTCCGGAACGCATAGAACTCGGTGGAGAGGGCAGCGATCTTCGAGGCGGTGCGAGCACGGGGCTTCGAGCGGCTCATCCCTGCTCTGGCTCTCTTCTATGAGCTGCCCTCGGATCTGTACTACCAGGGGGGAGTACGACCGAGTGTGCTACGCTCGAAGAGAGGGGTGAGACAGGGTGACCCGATCAGCCCATTCCTGTATGTGCTGGCACAGCAGGGCGCACTGGAGGGAGCTCAGGCAGCGATGGGAGAGACGGGGCGGGTGCTGGCGTACTTGGACGACACATATCTGCTCGGGCAAGCCCGTGAGCTAAAGGCAGGATTTATAGCGCTGCAGGAGGGGCTAGCGGCGGTGGGGATGGAGGTCCAGCCCCGCAAGTGCCAGCTGTTCCTACCGGCGAGTGTGGAGCATATCCCAGCTGGCCTTGCGGGAGTATCTCGGGTGGTGGAGGGGATGATGGTTTTGGGTGCGCCGATGGGGACGGAGGAGTTCTTCAGAGGACGACTTGATGAGGGGGTTTATGAGGTGGAGGAGGTGTTGGAGACTCTGGTGGACCTGCCAGATGCCCAGGTAACATTCAGCATCCTCCGAGAGTACGTGACGCTGCGCCTACAGCACCTCACGAGACTCACGCCGCCGTCGCAGTGGTGCACATCACGTCTGCGACGGTTTGAAGAGCAAGTGGGACAGTGCTTACGGTGGCTCTTGCGTGTGGAGGGAGCTGCGTCCATGCGGGAGGGCCGGGCGGTGACGCATGTTGAGGGGCAGGCACAGCTATTAGTGTGCATGGGTGGCCTCGGATTGACGTCGGTAGCGGACCTAGCCCCCCTGTTATTTATCTGCAGTCGCCTCCAGACATGGCAGGAGGTACGGAGTCTCCTTCGCATGCCAGGACCAGGGGATCCGGGAGGGGGAGCGGATCAAGAGCGAGGGGAGTGGTGGAGGGGGACGTTTACAGAGCTCCGGCCGGCGGCGCTACAGGGGTACCGAGCGGCGATTCAGAGGGAGGTGCCGGAGTTGGAGACGTGTGAGCAGGGCAGTCCGCGCCGCCTATTTCAGGACCTCTGCACTCGTGTGCATGAGTGGCGGCTGGAGGAGTTGCGGACATCTGTCACCGCCGACTTGTGGGAGGTAGAGGGGTGGCCACAGCTATAGTAACTGACTGCGATTCAGGGGGGGCACAGTGGACATTGGTTGTTGGCGCACCCCAGATCCGTCACCAACCGTTTGTACATGGCGCCGGAGGATTGCCGGGTGGCGTGCACGTTCAGGCTGGGACTTCCGAGTGCGCACCTATGGCATACACCGGTAGGTACATGTCCAGCCGGGGCAGTGATCCGGCCGTGTGCCCCCTAGCATGCCCTCCGTTGCACGTGGGGGGGGAGCGCCGAAGGCAGTCCATGACGCGGTGGTCCGTGAGCTGGCACCAGTGATGCGGGAGAGCGGGATGGGTGGAGTAGTGGAGGAGCCAAGAGAAGTTGTGCCAGAGGGGAGACCGGACATCTCCTGTTTCGACACGGGGATTGGGCATCGACTGGTACTGGATGTGGTCGTCGCGGACCCGCAGCGGTTTTCCTTGGGCCGACAGTCGACGTATTGGCCGGGAGTGGCGCTGGAGGTAGTAGTACGGGAGAAGGAGAGGACGTATGGGCAGTGGCGGTAGGAGGCGAAGCGAGACCACATGGAGTTCGTGTTCCCGGCCATGGAGACCCTGGGGGCCATGTCGCGCGGCATGAGAGTAGTGGTCCGCGCAGCTACAGAGGCGTCGCAGCAGAGGCTGAGCAGACATGGAGGCACGGAGGGGGTGGCTATGCCACTTCGTGCCCTCCTTAACCAGCACACGGCAGTGACCCTTCAGCGAGCTCAGGCACAGCAGATCCGGCGCAGAGCAACGGAGTGGGCGACAGACGCAACATTAAAGGAGGATGTAGCCAGACCAGGCGTGTGTTGCGCAGGAGAGATGAGGGACCAGCTTAGGCTGATTTGTGCTTCATAGGCCAGGAGTAGTTGGCTATTGTTATAGGATGCTATTGGGTTGGACAGACGATTACACGGGGTGCTGTTCTCTTTGTGGATGTTAGCTCTAACAGAGTGCTTTTGGCCTGGAATCGTTCATGGTCCGGCGTGCCTCGTGTTCCCTCGTATGTACAATTTTCATTTTATGTAATGAGATTATTACACAACACCACACCACACAATACAACACAACACAACACAACACAACACAACACAACACAACACAACACAACACAACACAACACAACACAACACAACACAACACAACACCACACAACACCACACCAAACCACACCACACCACACCACACCACACCACACCACACCACACCACACCACACCACACCACACCACACCACACCACACCGTCGTGACCACCACACCGTCGTGACCACCGTCGTGACCGCCGCCGCCGTCGACCCCCCCCCCCCCCCCGGGCCCTCCCCCCCTCCCAGCGGGCCTTCCCCACCTCTCTCCTCCCCCTCCTCTCCCCTCCCCCTCGGCCTCCCCCTCCTCTCCCCTCCCCCTCGGCCTCCCCCTCCTCTCCCCTCCCCCTCGGCCTCCCCCTCCTCTCCCCTCCCCCTCGGCCTCCCCCTCCTCTCCCCTCCCCCTCGGCCTCCCCCTCCTCTCCCCTCCCCCTCGGCCTCCCCCTCCTCTCCCCTCCCCCTCGGCCTCCCCCTCCTCTCCCCTCCCCCTCGGCCTCCCCCTCCTCTCCCCTCCCCCTCGGCCTCCCCCTCCTCTCCCCTCCCCCTCGGCCTCCCCCTCCTCTCCCCTCCCCCTCGGCCTCCCCCTCCTCTCCCCTCCCCCTCGGCCTCCCCCTCCTCTCCCCTCCCCCTCGGCCTCCCCCTCCTCTCCCCTCCCCCTCGGCCTCCCCCTCCTCTCCCCTCCCCCTCGGCCTCCCCCTCCTCTCCCCTCCCCCTCGGCCTCCCCCTCCTCTCCCCTCCCCCTCGGCCTCCCCCTCCTCTCCCCTCCCCCTCGGCCTCCCCCTCCTCTCCCCTCCCCCTCGGCCTCCCCCTCCTCTCCCCTCCCCCTCGGCCTCCCCCTCCTCTCCCCTCCCCCTCGGCCTCCCCCTCCTCTCCCCTCCCCCTCGGCCTCCCCCTCCTCTCCCCTCCCCCTCGGCCTCCCCCTCCTCTCCCCTCCCCCTCGGCCTCCCCCTCCTCTCCCCTCCCCCTCGGCCTCCCCCTCCTCTCCCCTCCCCCTCGGCCTCCCCCTCCTCTCCCCTCCCCCTCGGCCTCCCCCTCCTCTCCCCTCCCCCTCGGCCTCCCCCTCCTCTCCCCTCCCCCTCGGCCTCCCCCTCCTCTCCCCTCCCCCTCGGCCTCCCCCTCCTCTCCCCTCCCCCTCGGCCTCCCCCTCCTCTCCCCTCCCCCTCGGCCTCCCCCTCCTCTCCCCTCCCCCTCGGCCTCCCCCTCCTCTCCCCTCCCCCTCGGCCTCCCCCTCCTCTCCCCTCCCCCTCGGCCTCCCCCTCCTCTCCCCTCCCCCTCGGCCTCCCCCTCCTCTCCCCTCCCCCTCGGCCTCCCCCTCCTCTCCCCTCCCCCTCGGCCTCCCCCTCCTCTCCCCTCCCCCTCGGCCTCCCCCTCCTCTCCCCTCCCCCTCGGCCTCCCCCTCCTCTCCCCTCCCCCTCGGCCTCCCCCTCCTCTCCCCTCCCCCTCGGCCTCCCCCTCCTCTCCCCTCCCCCTCGGCCTCCCCCTCCTCTCCCCTCCCCCTCGGCCTCCCCCTCCTCTCCCCTCCCCCTCGGCCTCCCCCTCCTCTCCCCTCCCCCTCGGCCTCCCCCTCCTCTCCCCTCCCCCTCGGCCTCCCCCTCCTCTCCCCTCCCCCTCGGCCTCCCCCTCCTCTCCCCTCCCCCTCGGCCTCCCCCTCCTCTCCCCTCCCCCTCGGCCTCCCCCTCCTCTCCCCTCCCCCTCGGCCTCCCCCTCCTCTCCCCTCCCCCTCGGCCTCCCCCTCCTCTCCCCTCCCCCTCGGCCTCCCCCTCCTCTCCCCTCCCCCTCGGCCTCCCCCTCCTCTCCCCTCCCCCTCGGCCTCCCCCTCCTCTCCCCTCCCCCTCGGCCTCCCCCTCCTCTCCCCTCCCCCTCGGCCTCCCCCTCCTCTCCCCTCCCCCTCGGCCTCCCCCTCCTCTCCCCTCCCCCTCGGCCTCCCCCTCCTCTCCCCTCCCCCTCGGCCTCCCCCTCCTCTCCCCTCCCCCTCGGCCTCCCCCTCCTCTCCCCTCCCCCTCGGCCTCCCCCTCCTCTCCCCTCCCCCTCGGCCTCCCCCTCCTCTCCCCTCCCCCTCGGCCTCCCCCTCCTCTCCCCTTCCTTTACCATATGGCAGCGGCGGTGGTGGTGCGGCCCTCCGGGCCGGGGTGCCGGGCAGAGGGCCCGTTTTTAGCGTACCCGTGGCGGGAGTTGACGATGTGCCGTAGGGCGAGGAGTGACCTCGTGTCCCCCGAGGGCGGTGATAGGAGTGGACCCCAGGGTAGGGGATACCGACTGGTCGAGGTGGTGTTCGAGGTTAGGTCCACGTGGGGCCCACTCAGGAGGAGAGCCGTGTTGTGCGATAGGAGGCGACCAGGGAGGGTGATCGACAGCACCGAGGAGCTCCTACACCCACAGCCAGTCTTAGTCGAGGAGGTGCGCGAGACACCGGCAGGAGAGGATGCACTGACGACACGACTGCGGGCGGCTGGCATGGGGGGTAGAGGGAAGCGGAGATTGGTGCAGCAGATAGAAGGAGACGCCACGGTAGAGGCGACAGGGGGGCGACCGAGCCAGCGTATGCGGCTGATGGACGCAGCCATGGCAAAGCGGAAAGTGGAGGAGAGGGCAGACCTGGTAGAGTTGCTTGGACCAGATAGGGGTCGGTCCCTTTTGGCTCATCCGGCCAAGAGGGGCTCGGGGACTTTGCTGACACAGACCCGGACACGAGGGAGACGTGTAGGGGACGGACAGGTACTACGAATACAGCTAACACAGGGGCTGATGAGGTGCCTACCCCCACCTTCAGGCAGTGCCGGAGTGCCCCCTCCAGGACGAGAGGAGACAGCGATAGGGCCCCCCCGAGGGCGGGAGGAGAGTACACAGCGGACGGGTGAGGCCCACGGGGGCTGGGTGGAGATAGAGGGGCCCCGACAGGAGCAGAGAGGAGTCTTGGCACAGAGTGACGCAGGGTACATAGAGCCGGACCTCGGAGGGGAGGGGCGGGGCCAGTATCCTCTGCCAGGAGCAGGACAGCAGGTACCACGAGCGACAGATGCTGGGCGAGAGGAGTGCAGCAGGGAGCAGGTGTCTGGACAGTCAGTCGACACAGGGGCGACATCAGAGAGACGGGAGCCGGCAGAGGAGAGGGAGCAGGTAGCTGGACTGGGGGAGGATGAGCAGAGACAGGTAGAGAGTGGAGATACAGACAGGGTGGACAGGGGGGAGAGAGGCCTGCCACATGCTCCCTCCCCGCCCGTCGGGGGAGAGCTGGGATTGAGGGGGGATCCAGGAGATAGCGACCAGGATATGCACCAGGGGGTGGTGCCGCAGTCCCCACGTAGTGCAGCCGGCACGGAGACACAGAGCAGGGTAGCGGAGGATACATCAAAGGGGGGACAGACTGTGATGCCAGGAGACACTCACTCGGGAGACGATAGTGGCTATAGGGTCCCCAGAGCCGGCGGGCGAGACCGGGGGAGCTCGGACCACACAGCTAGGACAGGAGGCCATGACACGGATCCGGGAGGAGATGGAGGCGACAGTGGGGGCCCTGCACGAGGACCTACGGGAGCGGGTACGAGGATTATTCATGCGATACGATGAGCATGTCGGCTGACACCTCACGACCCTGCACGAGCAATGGGAGCATATGAGGGTGGCGATAGCGCAGGAGACGACGAGTATCCGGCAGGAGCTGACACGGCGACCGCATAGTCAGCTGGCTGTAGACCCGCGCGTGGACAGTCTGGCGAGCCAGGTCCAGGTGCTCCGTGCAGTAGTGGAGGATCAGGTGGATCGGGAGGCGGTGGTGAGAGGAGAGCACCAGAGGGCATGGGTGGGACTACAGCACCAGGTGGGGGAGCTTAGCGTACAGACTGGGATTCTGGCGGTCCGACAGGCAGGATTATCGATGGAGGTGGCAGAGCGGCGAGAGCTTCCACGGGGGCCGGTAGCCACACCGGGACCAGGTGATGAGAGATTAGCCACTCTGGGCCCCTCACCAGGAGAGGAGATGATGGAGGTACGCGAGGAGCCCATGGAGAGGGGGAGCAGGATGGAGACTGAGGGCCAGGAGATGGATGCCTCTGGTGGGGGGGCTGCATCTACAGTGGCAGGGCAGCAGGATACCCTTGCGAGGCCACGTGGAGATGAGATAATAGTGTTGAGCACAGGGACGCAGGGGGAGGAGACGCAGGAGGCAGAGGGCCCTATCCAGCAGTACGAGGTGGCCGACTTGCCGGCGGAGATACGGGCCCGTATTACGGACTGCACCACACAGGGGTCCGGGACAGAGCCAGTGAGTAGTGCCGGAGAGAGCCGTAGCCGACGGCGCCGTCGCCGATGTCAGGAGCGTGCCCGGCTGGCGTCAGCACAGATGAGGGGAGTTCTTGGCCCGGCACCGACTCGAGAGGCCCAGGGGGTTGGGACGACACCAGACGCGAGGGGGACACAGGGAGTGCTTGGGCCGGTGCCTACCGCGGGTGCTCTCGTGGTGGGGACAGGGGAGAGGAGATCTGAGGCACCGGGGGCAGGGGGAGTGACGGGAGGAGGAGGAGCGGGCAACCAAGGCGAGGATAGCGGAGGGGCGGCCCCAGGTGAGAGCAGCCCCTCGGCACAGGGTAAGGGTGGGGAGGACAGCAGTACAGGAGGGACGAGAGAGACGAGCGGCACAGGTGGGGACGGGGGCGACGATGGTGGGGAGGACGGAGATGGACGTCGTAGTGGAGATAGCACACGACCAGAGGGCGTGGAGGAGGAGGACGAGGAGGAGGAGGAGGGGAGCGAGGGGGAGGAGGAGACAGAGACGGGTGACCCTGCGAGTCGGGGGAGGGGAGATGATCCACGCCTTGATGGGGGGGATACCACGGGAGGCTCGCCTGTCGGGGTGAGCCCCCGTGGCCTACCACCACAGACGACTCGCGCGGGCCCTCAGCGCATGAAGACCCGTGCCATTAAAGGGCGTATGACACGGACAGGAAGGAAGTCAAAGAGGTGGGTGGCGGAGACGGAGAGCGGAGAGGGTGAGGACACGGCGAGGGGCGGTGAGCCGGAGAGTGAGAGGCGAGAGCATACGGAGGAGGGGCGGAGGGGACAGCAGGGACAGGACCAGCGGACCCCAGACGTAGGAGCGCAGCATGCTGGTGGCAGCCCAGCCGGGGGAGAGTTACCCGCAGAGACCGTACAGAGGGAGTGTGAGGAGGAGGTGGTGGGACAGGGTGATGGAGGAGAGAGGGAGACAGCAGGAGGTCAGGGTGAGAGGAGAGAGAGGGTGGAGGAGACCAGCGCCCCAGGACCAGGGGGGGAGGGGGAGTAGCGGAGGATCCATGTCGTGTACCTGCGGGTTGGGGACCCCCATGGCACTGCCCGTGGGTGGGATGGGGTTACACGGGGAGGAGCCGATGGGCCCTGCGTACCCATTGGGGCCGTCGACACGCGGGGTTCAGCATGGCAGCAACAGTCCAGGGCGTCCAGTTACGTGTCCCACCCCGCACAGTAGCAGATGTCGCAGCGGAGCAGCACGAGGGTCGGCCGGTTAGGGCATGCGCCCGGACGGAGGAGCACCGTGAGCGGGAGGCGTGGATGGCTGAGCGCCAGGCGAGGGGTGGCGGGCTCGCGGGCCCAGAGCAGGTGCTAGGCGTAGCGGGATGGCAGGCGGAGTTACGTAGGAGGCCAGCACAGCAGGAGGCACAGCAGGAGGCACAGCAGGAGGCACGACGTGAGCGCCGCCTGCGGTATTCTCAGGCACGACGGGAGCGGGAGCGACAGGCGAGGATTTCAGAGCCAGGGAGTGGGTCACCAGGACGGAGGGATGACACTGGATCTGGACACACTGCCCCAAGCCACACAGCTGAGGAGGACAGGGGACGGGCAGAGAGCCCGGGGGGAGTAGAGCACCGGGGCAAGGGGATGGCAGACAGACCATTCTCAGTTCCAGAGCAGTTCATTCGGGAGTGCTTTCCGATATCCACAGATGGGGAGCGAGGAGCACGGGACACCGGAGGCGCCCCCTCCCCCCGCACCGCGGAGGATACAGGGGGCAGAGGAGGTGGGGTGGACGGTACGAGGCGAGCTCAGGGGGGGGCTTCTGGCAGGCGGAGAGGTCGGCGGAGGGAGGTAGTGGGCCCGGGCATTGGAGGAGGGGGAGCGGCGGTGCAGCGACAGCAGGAGCAGCAGAGGTAGCAGCACCGGCAGGACCAGCGACAGCAGCAGCAGCAGGAGCATCCGTAGGGCACAGAGGGACGGGAGCGGGTTCTGATGCTGCTCCTACCCCCCAGGCGTCAGGTAGTTGGACCCCATGTCCAAGTGGATGGAGTACCGGAGGGCGAGCGGGCACCGAGGGACCAGCAGCAGGGCCAGCAGCAGTAGCAGCAACAGCACAGGGCCCAGCAGCAGTCGAGGCCCCAGCGGGGGCGCCAGCCCCAGCGGTAGGCACACGAGCAGAGAGGACAGGGGCCATGCCAGCCGCAGCAGCAGCACCAGGAGCAGCCACATGAGCAGAGGCACGGGCAGCTGGCTCAGCACCAGGAGCAGCATCAGCAGCAGCCCCAGCAGCACCCACGGCAGCGACCGGCACGACAGCAGCAGGAGCAGCACCAGCATCAGCAGCAGGAGCCCAGGAGGAGGCGCGAGCAGAGCCACGAGGAGGGACACAGGGGTGCGGGCATGGGCGGGGGAGGACAGGAGGAGAGGGGAGAGGACCAGCGATGGGAGCGCTTGTGGCGATGGGCAGAGGGAGTGGATTGGGACCGACTCTATGGGGTGGAGGTACTGCCGCCATTCGTGTATGCAAGGATCCCTGCAGGGGCTGTGGACGCGGTCCGGGTGGCCATGCGGATCCCCCTAGCTAGGAGTGCCGCGAGACCCCTAGACGCAGCTGGTCCCTTACTGCTCCAGGCGATACCCAGCCTGATTCTTCGGGTGCGACCACAGCACACGCGAGGCTCAGACGCGGATTGGGTCCGGCTCCTAGCGGCCCGGTTTCAGCGAGGAGAGTGGGAGGAGTTATGGAGGTAGGCGGTGGCCCACACACGGCCGGCAGGGCGACCCCCCCCCCACGGCACCTCCGACACAGGGAGGAGGAGGCGAGGAAGCAGCGACTGCAGCGGGCGGTGACAAAATTTCGGAGAGGGAGCTTGTCCAAGGCCTGTGCGACCTTGGACAACTCAGTGCTAGCACCCCGGGGATCAGAGGTGCTTGCGCAGTTGCAGGCAAAGCACCCCGCAGTAGAGCAGCCGATTCCAGCATGGGTGGGGGAGGCGGCACGACGAGCACCAGCAGCGTTTCTGGATGCCGACGGGGTGCAGAGAGCCTTGATGGACAGCAGCAGAGGGTCAGCGGCGGGCCCCTCGGGGCTCACCCTGGACCACCTCCGACAGGCAGTGGTGGGGGACGAGCAGCTGACGCGACTGCTGGCGCAGCTGCTCACCGCCATTTGTCGGGGACAGCTACATCCAACGACACAGCGATTCCTGGCGGCGAGCAGACTCATCGCTCTGGCCAAACCCGATGCTGGGGTGCGGCCGATAGCGGTGGGAGAGGCGATCTGGAGGCTCCTCACGAGATGGATGGTCAGCACAGGGAGGAGAGAGATGCAAGCAGCATTGGCTCCACTGTAGCAGGCGGTCGGGGTGCAGGCAGGGGGGGACACAGTGGTACACATGATTGCTGAGCAGCTGGAGACGCATCCGGACTGGGGAGTCGTGAGCATTGACGTCCGGAACGCGTATAACTCGGTGGAGAGAGCGGCGATATTCGAGGCGGTGCGTGCACGAGGCTTCGAGCGGATGATCCCTGCCTTGGCTCTCTTCTATGAGCTACCCTCGGATCTGTACTACCAGGGGGGAGTACGACCGAGTGTGCTACGCTCAGAGAGAGGGGTGAGACAGGGTGACCCGATCAGCCCATTCTTGTACGCGCTGGCGCAACAGAGCGCACTGGAGGGAGCCCAGGCTGCGATGGGAGAGACGGGGCGGGTACTGGCGTACCTGGACGACACATATCTGCTCGGGCCCGCCCGTGAGCTGGAGGCAGGATTTGCAGCATTACAGGAGGGGCTAGCGGCGGTCGGGGTGGAGGTCCAGCCCCGCAAGTGTCAGCTGTTCATGCCGGCGAGTGTGGAGGAGGTCCCAGCTGGCCTTGCGGGAGTATCTCGGGTGGTGGAGGGGATGATGGTCCTGGGGGCGCCGATGGGGACGGAGGAGTTTTGCAGAGGGCGACTTGATGGGGCCGTTCATGAGGTGGAGGAGGTGTTGGAGACTCTGGTGGACCTGCCAGACGCCCAGGCAGCATTCAGCATCCTCCGAGAGTGCGTGATGCAATGGCTACAACATCTCACCAGACTCACGCCCCCGTCGTAGTGGTGGACATCGCGTCTGCGACGGTTCGACGAGCGAGTGGGGCAGTGTTTACGGCGACTCTTGCGGATGGAGGGAGCTGCGTCCATGCGAGAGGGCCGGGCGGTCACACATGCTGAGAGACAGGCACAGCTACCAGTGCGCATGGGTGGCCTCGGACTGACATCGGTGGCGGACCTAGCCCCCCTATCATTTGTCTGCAGTCGGCTGCAGACGTGGCACGAGGTGCGGAGTCTCCTCCGCATGCCAGGCCCAGGGGATCCGGGAGGGGGAGCGGAGCGAGAGCAAGGGGAGTGGCGGAGGGGGACATTTACGGAGCTCCGGGCGACGGCACTACAGGGGTACCCAGCGGCGATTCAGAGGGAGGTGCCAGAGTTGGAGACGTGTTAGCAGGGCAGTCCATGCCGTCTATTTCAGGACCTCTACACTCGTGTGCATGAGTGGCGGCTGGAGGAGCTGAGGACATCAGTCACCGCCGACTTGGGGGAGGTGGAGGGGTGGCCACAGCTTCAGCGCCTGACGGCGATCCAGGGGGGACACAGTGGAGATTGGCTGCTGGCGCACCCCAGATCCGTCACCGACAGGTTGTACATGGCGCCGGAGGACTGGCGAGTGGCGTGCAGGTTCCGGCTGGGACTTCCAATTGCGCACCTCCGGCATACACCGGTGTGCACATGCCCAGCCGGGGCACTGATCCGGCCATGTGCCCCCCAGCATGCCCTCCGCTGCACATGGGGAGGAGCGCCGAGGGCAGTCCATGACGCGGTGGTTCGGGAGCTGGCAGTAGTGATGCGGGAGAGCGGGATGGGTGGAGTGGTGGAGGAGCCGAGAGACATCTTACCGGAGGGGCGACCGGACATCTCATGCTTGGACACGGGGACCGGACATCGACTGGTCCTGGATGTGGTCATCGCGGATCCGCAGCGACCGTCCTGGGGCCGACAGTCGACGTATCGACCGGGAGTGGCGCTGGAGGCAGCAGTACGGGAGAAGGAGAGGAAGTATGGGCAGTGGCGGGAGGAGGCGAAGCGAGACCATCTGGAGTTCGTGTTCCCGGCTATGGAGAC
>SZWC01011082.1:51910-66273 GCA_023375785.1 Penium margaritaceum | reverse complement strand
GATGCCCAGTGAGTGAGGGGTCTACTGCATTCCACATACAAGATGAACGATCTCAAGCCTGCAAAGGTGTTCCTGGACATGGCGATCGATCACAGTTGAACCCACAATGTTCTACATGGACATCAAGCATCTTATGCAAAGATGTTGGAGAAGCACTTTGTAGACCTCTTGGACATTGTGCCTAGTGCCTCCACGTCCCAGGTAGTCAGATCAAGGTAAAAGCTTAAGTTTTCTCGCACTTTGTAAGGTCATGGATGTTACTACCATTTTTCGTGCCACTGAGTCATTAACAATCCTCGCCACCACCATGCAGCCAAGCCTGTTAGTCCAGTTCTCACAATCCCCACACCAGCTTTACCTTGAGGTAGTCATTTGCATACTGTGGTACATTGTCTCCATCACACGCTATGGGTTGAAGTTCTGTCATCAGCCATCCGTAGTCGTCGAAGGCTACACCGACAATGAATGGGCTAGGAGAGTAGATGGGAGGAGCCTCACTGGGTTGTTTTTCCTCATATTCAGCATGGATGTCTCGTGGCCTCTTGCCCCCGATCTCCGAATAACTCATCCTCCATGTTGAGGCCTTCCAAATATTATTCATGAGACCCACGTGAAGGTTCTCTCTAATCACACTGGCCTGGTCAGCCTTGATATCCTGTTGCGTTTGTGGTACAAACTTGGCCGTTGGGTCCGCAGGTTACCAGTGTGAGTCGAATGGATCTCTTCAGGGAGCATCATTGGGCATTCCGAGCATGAATGACACATGCTTTGAGGACAGGCAGCATACTACGTGTCCCTGACTTTTGGCGCTCTGGTCATGTACCATCCTAATTTGCCATTTTAGGTAGCATCATTACGTGTCATGTTTCATCTCCCACTCGTGTGTCACGTGGATTCTGGATTCTAAATCCAGGTTTTGCTCACCACATGATGCTGTCTTGTTTGTTGTTTGTGTCATTGATTCTATTTGGTGATTTTGATTTTGTGCGCATCGGATCTTGCCAGATGTTGCTTGTCTAGTGTGTTGATATCGTGCGGCTCATTGGTCCCACAAGTGACGTAATCCCACCTGTTTTCTTTTTCATGCTTGAGATTAGTTTTCTGTCGGTTTTTACACTCGATGGCCAGGGCATGAATTTTGTTGCAAATTGTAGCTTGAAATAATGTGTAGTCTTCCTTGCAAGGAGTTGTACCTTGGCCCATTACGTGTACCAACTAAGCTGGCTACTGCCGCCACTCATGTCCATGTGGCATCCTCACTCTCTCCCGAGCACACGCGCTTGCTTGACTGCGACCTGTACCACATGAACACTATCACTATTCATAACTTCTTGCATTAGACTCCAGTCAGTTTGGATACTTCTGGTTTCCATGTTCTATGCAATGGCGACTTCCTGGACCGTTTCCAAGACAAAATACACCACTCCCCTTTTCATGTGCCCACATCTCACACTCATGAGCCTCTCTGTTTTGTTCATGCTAATGTCATGGGTCCATTTCTGGTCGAGTTTCTCAGTGGCGGTTTGTACATTCTCTGCTTGCATGCATGTCTTCTTGCTATTGTTGGATCTTTCCACTCCATCAGAAGGGCGATGTCGGCATCGAGATATGGCCCATCCATGCAGAGTATGCATGCTAGCACAAGCTACAGATTTTTTGCTCTGATCACGGTGGTGAGTTCATCAGCCCCAACCTTTGTTTTGTTACTTCGGTTGGGATTCGGCTTCATTCTTCTACCTCCTGCACTCATCAGAAGAACAGTGTATCTCAATGATGTAACCGTACTTTGTCTAATGAGATTTGCACAATGTTGGTCGATGCTACCCTTCTTGAAGCGTTTGCTTATAAGGCCATAAATAACATGAGTTAGTTTGGTCATTAAGATCCTTACAAGACGAGCATCACTGCTTTCTGGCTTCTTGAGGAACAATGGGATGGGAAGCTCTCCCGTCGNATGTACCCATTCCTTGGCGTCTCATTGTAGTCCAAAGCCTGGCACTTTTGGGACCCTAACTCTCAGCATGTCATCATGTCAAGTGAGGCTCTCTTCTTTGAGAGCAATTTCAGTTGTAAGATTTTCAATTGTGTCCATTCTATCTTGCTGAGGGTACCTTATGGACCGGGTGGCCCTCTGGCACCTTATCCCACTTGACCATGTCTCTTGTGTTGTTTTCTCCCATTCATGGGTTGGCTCCTTTTCTTGTGCTTGCACCATTTTCTGTTGCCGTACCGTCATCTCCTGCCACCCTTTTTGCGTCCATGTTTACATCAATGTTAGTGTCAATATCTGTATCAGTAGCTGCTTCAACACCTACATCACTGCCTACATCACCGCCTGTGTCATTGTCTCATGCTTCATCAGTATCATCATCTGCATCACTTCCTCCATCATCACATGGTGCCACATCTACATCACAACCTACGTCAATGTCTACATCCTGCCTTGACCCATCACCAAGAACATCTACACTACAATCTGACCTCATGACAGTCCCTCCAACTGTAGACAAGCCATGTTCTCCACCCCCGTCTGCCCACTAGCCCTGCGATCGGGCACATGGCTGCTACCCTTGTCCATTGCCCTCCTCCTTTCACTCTACTCCATACAACATTCATTCTGTGTGCGCCCCTCCCTTCGTCCAGGCTGTGGCCCCTCTCATTGGACAGCATGCTCCTACCGCTTCTTTGAATGCACTTGGGTTGTTTGCCACTGTTTTCTAGCCCAACTTAGCGTTCCGGTACANGCTTGCTCCACTCCGAATGCGGCCCTCTTGGAGCGCGCCATGCGTAAAGAGCTTGATTCCATCAATGACCATGGCGTTTACGAGAAGGTGGACCTTCCATCAAATCGTAAGGCCATCACCAATAGGCCGATGGATTCTTCGAAGTATCTGGCGTGGACTTTGTCGCCACCTTTATCTCTGTGAGGAAGTACGCCACCGACAAGGCACTGTTGAGCCAGGTGGCTATGAAAGACAGGAAGCTCCATTCAATGAACACAAACAACGTATTCTTGTACAGTCAAATCGACAAGGAGATCTACCCAGCTTAGCCACCTGACTTTGATGATGGTACTAGTTTCATTTGGTGCCTTCACGCCCTGTATAGGTTAAACTGGTACTTATTCTGATCGAACCTCAAGAAATCAGTCACCCTTGAATGCGGTGGCTATCGTTGTAGTCCAGTTGACCCCGTTCTCGTCGTGAGAGACCCATCAGTACCTTTGTCGCCATTTTGGTATACATTGATATCCTCTCCATCGCCTCTCTGGATCCTCAAGATGTCCAGTACAAAAAAGCTTCTCCTTCAGTCTGCAGACAAGGTGAAGGACAAGTTCAGACAACATCTTCCTGGGCGGTTTACCTCTTGTCCAAGTTTTTCCGTTGTCCATGTTGCCTCCATTTCAAGGTGGTATTGCGTGTCATCCATAGGTTTACAGCCCCTCCGTGGTGATCTCAGCTGACGTGTGTCTGCCACTATGTTTTGTGTCCCTTCAATTGTGGTTCCTTTTTTGCCTCGTGGTCTTTCCCTGTCTTTGATCACATTGTGTAGTGTCTACATGCCATGAGAGGGTGTTTCTCTTCTTTCCCTTCCATTGGAGCTTCTTTATGCATCTATTTTTTTCTTTTGTTTCTTCATTCATACACCCGAACAGCTCGTACGGTTCTCAAGACCGTTCTAGTTTCTATTCTGGAGCTCCTAGATAGTTTCATAGTACTGTCCACAATTTTAGAGGATGTCTTGCACATGCGTACACTCCGAGGGGAGAAGCAGGTATCCCTCCCTCTAGTTCATTCTTCTCATTAAGTTCTACAAATTCAAGCATTTCTTTGCCATCTCTCCACCTTCTCAAGTGTTGTATTTCACGTTTTGTTCTATACAACGTACCCTTCCACCAAAAACATAGATCTGGTCATTTTGCCATTCCTTCAATAACAAGCCTCTTCAAAGTGAGGACCTAGGCTAGTCTTGGAGGAGCCTCTCACCAAGCTTCACTTTTTCTATGAACTCAGTCATGACTCACTTCCAGCTGCAGTTCTAAGACTAGATTCTAAGTACAAGTTTTCTCCTCCTATAGCTGATCAGCCAACGCTACTCAAGCGCTAAGTCTAGGTGCAGCAGGCCACACAATTCAGTTCGAGTGCGTGTGGCGGAAAAAGAAAATCCCGAAATAGAGCAGCATTGTCTTGAGCTCTCTCTTTTTGTTGCAAATAATCATGCAACTTTGCGCATGCCACTACTCTCTGTGTGGTGCCAACTGGCACTTCCTAGTTGCTTGTTCTGTTGCTTTGCTCCTCAAATGGCCCTCATGTGCTCTCATACCATGAAAAAGTGCATTGTGCATGCAGACCCATATCATATGAAATATGAGCTCTGGTGATGAGTGGAAGAATTGAAACGCTAAATTTTGGGTAAGTCTGAAATGAAAAAATTGATAACACAAGAGAAAGTACAATGAGCCCACAACAAACGTGTGTACTGTGGACTAGCAGCCAGCTCATCGGGCCTCATCATCCCCGTCCTGCTCAAATAGAATGGCATGGACTATGCATACCAAAGAACACAAGAAAAAAAATGGTCTTCAAACGCATCGCAAGACGTCCCAGAGTCTCGGCACATCGAGAAAATACCCAAAAAAAATCCAAAACATGCCCAAATGCTCCTACAGAGTGCGAGCATTGCCATGAGACTAAATCCCCACAGGTCAGGTCTTTCAACGCACTAGAACCTGTAAGATCCTGATTTTTTAGGAAATGCACTTAACGTGTGAAACAAACAAAGAGTTTGTGTGGCTAGACAGAACGAGTTCTCGCAATATTGGAAGCTCAAGCACACAACATGGGGCCTCCCGAGGCACCGGCACAAACCACCGAGTGCCTATGTCTCAACCACCTAAAAACTTTTAGCAGCTGTGCATGGGTGGACTAGGTCACAACGGCACATCACACGCGTCACACGACCAACACGATAAATGTTGGAGCAAATTGGGAGATAGATGTGGACGCATCAGATGCGTCACATGTTGAGTACACTCTACCCTCTGATGCTAAGATAGCTCAAAGCCCATAAATCAACACTTTTCTAAATTAACATCAAGCATGTTCTTGCCATGTCTCATTTCTTTACATTGTTTCGCATCACAATGGAACCCACACACGGGTACATTATCATGGGTGCCTATGGGGTGTGAGGGAACAAGGGTAGAGACAGGCTGTGCTGGAGAGGTCTCTGTGCCGACAGCTATGATCGCTGGGTCTTCAAGGGCCAAAGACCAAGAAGTGGAGAGGGCTCGAACGGACACATCAACCGGTCGAGAGGTGCTCGTAGGCCCAGACTCCCCCATCCATCAAGAAGCCTCACAGGTAGGAACGTGCGTGACAGACATGGATGTGATAGAAGTCAGGTCACGTTAGGTGAGAGAATCAAAGATTAGCGCATCGCAAAACTCAACGATGCGACGACGGGTGGAGTCCCAAAAATGCCAGGCCTTTGACCGCGGGGAGATGTCTACGAAGGCACACAAGCGACCCCACGAAGAGACCTTGGACCCTTGCTGGTCCTTGGTGTACCATACAGAAGCCATGGACCCCCATAAACAAGCGAGACGTAGATCGGCACGGTGGCCGAACCAGAGCTCATACACTGCAACATGGTCCGGAAGGGGACCATGCGGGAGGCAATTCCAGACCAACATCGTGTAGGTAAATCCTTCAAATGCAAAGGATTCCGGGAGACCTCACTCACACCGCATAGCACAAACCGCATCCTCCATGGTGCGGTTCCAGTGCTCAGAGACACCAATCTGCTGAAAAGTAGCAGGAGCGGAAACATAGTGAAAAACCCCGTGCTCGGCAAAGAAACTCTCCATCTCACCAAGAAACTCGCGGCCGCGATCCAAATGGAATGTGTGCAACGTTTGGTGGGACTGACGCTCAGCCATCACTAGCAAGAGACAATCCGTGAGAGAAGCATCGCTCTTCTGGCACAGACTGTAGATCCACCGCATCTGAGTGAAGTCATCAGTCAGGGTGAGGACGTATCGGCCCTGATCGGACAAAGACTCGACAGGGAGAGGACCGAAAAGGTCCAAATGGACCAACTCGAGAGGTCGAAGAGCTCGAGAACGGGAGTCAGGGTAGGTGCAACGATGCATCTTACCCTGATCGCAGAATAGACAGTCGGTCTTGGGTGGCCTCTCGAAAGAGGCCGCGTCAAGACCGAGTACGGGCTGTTTCCGAATGAGCTTCAGCACAGTGTCGGAGCCCACATGACACACTCGATGATGTAGCAGTTGCTGGTGCTTAGCACAGAGATCACCAATGACAAACACATGAGCTTGAAGGGAAGGGGAGCAAGGAGAAGAAGAGATCCAAGAGACACGATACAGGTCATCCACGACAGAGGCACGAAGAACAACGGTACGAGTATCAACAGCGGTCACAGTCGCGGAGTCTACGCTCTGCTCCACAAAGAGTCCCATTAGTTTGTAGGCACGTACAGAAAGAAAGCTGAGCTCAAGTTCAGGCACAAAAAGCACCTCAAAAAGACACAGGGGGCCACATGGACCATCGAAATACACAACCCCAACACCCTGGACTGGCAACGACTGACCAAAGCCTATGAGAACGGAGAGAACAGACTCAACACGACCAAGGACAACAAACTCACTACAACAACAGGTCATGTGGTGAGTGGCACCAGCATTGATGATCGAGGTGCCACCAGGATCACAACCGGAGGATGTCATTGTGCAACGAGCAATGGAGCACTCGGCCTCAGATGGGTGCTGAGCAACATTTGAGGAGGAATGACAAAGGGCACAAAGGTGAGACTCATGAATCCAATCGGTAATTTCAGGCCCATCATCATCACATGATGGTTGTGCCCCCCCACACGAGTCATCAAGAGCTACAAGAACAGACGAACAATCAATCTGTGAACCACCCGACTGTGACAACACACTCGCACCTCCCTGAAAGCGGAGGGCTAGAAGGTGACGAAGCTCGGTGATGGTGCGGTCACGTGGGTCTAGGTTGCCACTGCTCGCCGGCGGGGAAGCGGGAACATTTGCGGGAACTACATCAAGAACTGTTGTGGTCATGGTCACCGCGCGACCAGAGGCTGTGCTGCTAGATGCAAACCGTAGTGCGTGGGCAACCTGAAGATCGCAGGTGATCCGTGCCCACTCGAGTGACTGTTGCTACTGTGATTGCTACTGGTCCGAACCGCGTCTCTTTTTTCCCTTCTTCCCCTATGCAGCCACACCCTGCATCCGAGTCAGGGTAATCGGGGTGGAAACAGAAGAGGAGGATTCGACAGAGGATAGAGGAGCGGATTGCAAGAAGGGCGTCGGTGGCGACGCGATGACCGCTACAACAAGGGAACTCTCCTGATGGACCACGGCTGCCTCATGGACAAAAGTCACCTGGAGGAAAAGCTGATGTGCCCAAGGAAGAAGCTGAAGGGAGGTAGAGAAGGGCTCTAGCACGGCGTCGCTGTACCTTGTGAAGATGCATGCGTGCTCAAGATGAACTTCGAGCATGATCGTGCGGAGCGCCCACAATTGTGTACCTCCTGAGGTTCCAAGGCGCGTGTAGATGCGCATGACCCATCGCCAGTAGGCTGTTGCGGGCTTGGTAAGTCCCTAACGAAGGGAGTGAAAGGCGCAAATTTGAGATGCATGGATGGCGTGTGTCTCTACAGCAAGTACGGAAAATGCCAAGTCCTAGCCCCCACGTGGATCAGCACCTGCGCCTGTGTCGGCCTCTCCAAGGAACGGGTGGAAGTCCACGATGGTCTCGTGCGGCATGGCGTAAAGGAGTCCGTGCATCACCCAAGCCGCTATCAGCACCTGTGCACGATTCGTAACCTAGTACAGACTGTGATAATAGGGTCATACTCCCTCTAAAGTGGCCCAAACCTGGAAAAGAATTTCCGAGCAGTCAAACCCATCCTTGCTGACATATCGTGGGGGCGGTGTCTCAAAGTCCTTGGGTTGCCGCTCCGTAGGGAGAGCAACCACAAGCTAAGAAGGACGATAAATGGGGTAGACAGCAAGACGAGGAAAGTCGTTGGGGTAGGAATCAAGCGAGGATCGGATCTCCAAGAAAATGGAGCCAAATATGTGTGGGGGCCGAGAACTCGTCTAAAGTTGGAGGAGACGCTCCTGAAGCACGCGAATCTCGCTCTCGTGAGTAACATCCTTCATACCTGGCATGTCAGGGTCCTCATCCCAAGGATCAAGAGGAGGCGGGTCGCATCCTTCTCCTATCATAGGTGCAGATGTTGACTGCTGTGCAGAGGGTATGACACCGCTGACTCCCTCTGAGGTCTGCCGTGGGCTCGTGGACTGACCACGAAGAAGTTGAGTGAGCGTACGGATGGTGTCAGTCTGTTGCTGCTATAAACGACGCATCTCATCCTGCTGGCTCCGTAGGTCCTAAATAGCCTGCGAGCGTCCGCTCATGACCCTTGAAGAAAAAGAAGAGGGATCTAGTGGTCCTTTGCCTTTCTCACCGGTCGAAGCCATGTCAGTGCTCAGCATGGGCCGGGATGTAAAACTGGTTGGATTTCTGAACCATTGGCATTTCTTAAGGATTTAAAACGTCAACGAAAAATGAGTTTTTCATCTCGAAACTGCTGACATCAGCAAAGCCAATAGTGATGTCAGCGTTTTTTACGCCAGCGCAGAAACTCTAGCGTTTTCTATATAGGCGGATTTTACGCCACCGTTTTTTTTGTTTTTGTCTGGAAGTCATGCGGACTCCTTGGTGGAGGTGACCGCGTCACCCCCCCTTGCTTGCATAGCCCTGTGTAGCCCAGCACAGGCCTCCGCAGCCCTACGTAGCCCTACACAGCCTTATGTAGCCCTGCGTAGTGCTATGCAGCTCCTGCGCAGCTACGTAGCAGCACTACTTGCTGCCGCTACTGTCGCCGCCGCCGGTGCTACTACGCCGCTCCTGCTTCTACTACCACCGCTTCACTGTTGTTGCTGCCCGCGGCTGCTAATAGCGCACTTGCAGGGAGTTTTTGTTGCCGCTGCGTACTGCCACTGCTCACAACCGCTACCACGAGTTGTTCCGAGCTGATAGAAAGAAAAGCTTGGCAGCACGTTGGGGCACTAGCATTGTTGATGCAACGTGCGGGCTTCCACGCTCGTTGCTTAAGTCTGCTGCCCCCTCAGTCTGCTGCTCTAGTGTCTAAGTCTGGAAGCTCTGGGTTTGTTGCTCAGAAATGTGCCCGCCAGTGTTAGCACCAGAAAGCAGCTGAAAACTGGAAGTGACTGATCAGGAATGAAGAATAAGCAACAATGGGAGACCCCTCCAAGTTCTAGCTCCCCCCCACTAGTGTAGAACTTGTTACTCAGCTGACCAGCCAATCAGAAAATAGTCCTAGACCTATTTTCTGGCAGGTAGGGTTTTCTCGGTGAGCCCTGCCAGACGGCCGACAGCCCAAAACCCGGGCATCGTCCAGTTTGCCTGAAAACTGGACCATACCAAAATACCAACGTTGCGAACGCAGTCGTGCGGTCAGAATCAGCTAGGAAAATAGCAACAAAGAGTTATGGCTACTTGAACCCAGGCAATGCCTACGATGGTCCATGATGCCAAACAGTGCCACGCAACACAAGACACGGACCCTAGGTAGAGCATGACACTACAGACGCAACGATACAGTCAGATCTAGCGCCTGACGCATGCAGACAGCATTTGTGATGGCAGTGACCGCCGGCGGCCCGACCGCCGAGGAGGCCTGCTGATGGAGCTGAGCACGTCACCGTGAAGAGAAGGCTCTAGCAAACTACGAGTAGGCTTCGGCGTGCGTCGACTCCACCGGATGACACTCCAGCAGTGTCGAATCTCACTGTCAGTCATGTGCATGCCGATGTACACAAGCCGGTTGGACACAACAGAGCACAATGAGGATGCGCAAAAACCAACACTCCCCCATGACTCACAGGCTTAGTGCACATGGACAGGCAGAGACACAGTCAACAGTCATACTCCCCCAGAGTATGCAGAGACGCAAGCAGGGACATAGAGAGCAACTCACGGACGCACAATGACCAAACTGACTGCCTTCTTGAATGAGTTGCGGTTCAATGCCTTGGTCAAGAAGTCACCCAGCTGACGTGCTGTCTCAACCCACACAATGCTGATGTTTCCGTCATGCAACAACGAATGCACATAGTGGTACTCAACATTCATGTGCTTCGTGCGTGTGTGATGCACACCGTCATTATCGGCGATGGTCATGGCACTCTCATTGTCACAATGCAACGTGATGGATGTGATGGATTGACGGAGCTCAGAAAATACACAACGTAACCACACACTCTCACACGCGCTTGAGCCAAGGGCCACGTACTCTGCCTCAGCAATGTTGCGTGTAATGCACCCTTGCTTGCCATTGTGCCAGGACACAGCTGTGTTGCCGACCAGAAGATACAGCTTGTGCGGCTCTTACCGTCTTGACTGCCCTCCTACTCACTGACGGTATAGCCCACTGCGACCACAGACGGCTGGCGGTGGAACATAAGACCTTGTCGAGGAGTCGCGATGACATAACGCAATACTCGGATCGCAGCCTTAAATTGAAGGTGATGCAGTTCCTGAGAAAACTGAGCCAGGAGGTTGACGGCGAACGCGATGTCTGGGCACATCGTTGTCGCTAGCAACATCAGTGACCCGATGACTCGCAGGTACGTGGTCACGTCAACTGGCTCCCCCACAACGGCTGGGTCAGGACTCTTCAGCTTCACCTGGCCATCAGGTGACATGGGTGAAGATGCGCTCCGCACGAGGGGAAAGTCCTCGGCGAAGCGAGTGGACAGGGTCTGCACATAAGCAGCCTGGTGGACGTGTAGGATTCCCTGGGAGCGATCATGCTCGAGCTCCATGCCCAAGAAGACTTGGGCAGCCCTGAGATCCTTCATCTGGTAGGCGGTGTGCAGCAGATCCTTAACAGACTGCATGGCAGCCATGTTTGGCGACGTAATGAGGAGATCGTCGACATAGACCAGGATAGCGACGAGGGTTTGGCCTCGCGGGCTGACAAACAGTGTAGGGTCAGCGATGCTACGTTGGAGGCCGCCGCGGAGGAGTGTGCTGCTGATCTCATGGTTCCACCACCGAGGCGACTGATCCAGCCCGTAGAGGGCCTTCCGCAGCCGCCAGACTCTCCCAGTGCCGTCGTCGAAGCCTGGGGCTCCACCATGTAGAGCTCCCCACCCTCCAGTGCACCATGGAGGAAGGCGTTTCTCAAGTCCATGTGAAGCAGCTCCCACCCATGCTGGGGAACCAGGCTGAAGAGCGCCTGGCTCGTGGAGAACCGGCCAACTGGGACAAACATCTGGTCGTAATCAACCCAAGGGATCTGAGAAAATCCCTTGGCTATGAGGCGGGCCTCGTACTTGTCCAAGGACCCGTTGGGCTTCCATTTGCGTAGAAAGACCCACTTGGCACTGATGGCCTTTCGACCTGGAGGGAGGTCGACGAGGTCATACACGTGGTGCTGTCAGATAGCAACAAGCTCATCAGCGCAGGCAGCATCCCAGTGTGCGGCCTCAACAGAGGCTTGAGCCTCGCATAGGGTGGCTGGGTCCTCCGGGCGTGCTCTGGAGCGGATTGAGAGAGCGCGTGCATCTCGACTCCGGGTGGGATGCATGCGAGTGCAGCCGTGATAGCATGCCGATGCTCGTGATGAAGCATGGTGTAGCCCAGTGCAGAGCCAGGGTGAAGGTATGCAATGATAGCTGAAGTGATCAGGCCGAGGGCCTTGGTGCCAGGGTCCCCACTCACGACCGTAGGAGTGGAAGAGACACGTGGAGCGACAGGGGGCCAAGACACCATTGGGCGAGGTGTTGCGGTCTGCACGCTCACTGACGGCCTAGGTCAGAGGCTGTCACCTGGGCTACGCGTGTACCGCGGTAGGGAAGGAGATGGCACTAAGGCTGACGCGCCGATGGAGGCGGACGGGGTTGCTGGCCCGGAGGGACCAGCGGACGCGACTGGGGCTGCTGGCCCGGAGGGGCCAGCGGACGCGACTGGGGCCGTCGGCACGAAGGGGTCGGCGAGCGCGACTAGGACGGCTGGTCTAGAGGGACCAGTGGACGCAACTGGGGAGGCTGGCCCAGAGAGACCAGTGGACACAACTAGGGCGGCTGGCCTAGAGAGACCAGTGGACGCGACTAGGGCGGCTGGCCCGGAGGGACTAGTGGACGCGAGTGGAACGGCTCGCCCGGAGGGACCAGTGGACGCCATTATAACGGTTGGCCCGGAGGGACCGGTGGATGCGACTAGGGCGGCTGGCTCGGAAGGAAAGTGGACACGACTGGGGCGGGTGGCCCAGAGGGACCAGTAGACGCGACTGGGATGGGTGGTCCAGAGGAACCAGTGGACACGACTGGGGCGGCTGTCTCGGGGGGGGTAGCGGGTGCGAGAGGGGCTGTTGGCTTGGAGGGACGAACTGATGTGCCACCCGGAAGCGGCAGGACAGAGGACGGACTCGTTGTTGCTGCTACTGCTACTGCTGTTGCTGCTACTGCTACTACTGTTGCTGCTAGTGTTGCTCTTGCTACTGCTACTACTGCTGTTGCAGTTGCTACTACTGCTGTTCCTACTACTGCTTCAAGTACTGTTGCTGCTATTGCTGTTGCTACTACTGCTACTGCTCCAACTGTTGCAAGTGTTGCAATAAGAGGGGGTGGGGGGTGCCCCCCTGGGAGTCCCCCCTGCAGAGGACCCCTCCCCACTGGGGCTATTAGCCATGGTTTTGGTCACTTTGTTTTTTTTGTGCTGTTGATGTGAGTAATGAAGTCAGCTTAGGACGGCTGGCGTCAGCAGCTGCTGCCACGTTATTTGCCACTGCCGCTGCTATAGAGTTTCTCCAACCCCCCCCCTTCCCCTTTTTTCTATTGATGATGTTAGTACTGACGTCAGTAGTGACGTCAGCGACTCGATGCTAACGTCGGCAACAGCTGTTGTTGGGACCGCTGCTACACAGCTATAGCGGCTGTTGTTCTTGATGTCGCTGCTGTTGTTATTGCTGCCACTGCTGCTCCTTGTTGCTGCTATTGTTGTTGCTACTGCTACTGCTGCTGCTACAGCTATTGTTGCAGCTACTACCGTTGCTATTGTTGCTACTGCAGCTATTGTGGTAGCAACAACTGCTGCTGCTGTTATAGCTGCTGTTGCAGTTGTTGTTGCTGCTGCTGCTGCTACTACTGCTGCGGTTGCTGTGGCTGCTACAACAGCTATGGCAGCTGCTGCTGGGGTGGGGGAATTTTTTTTGCCGTGTTTTTTTTTCTTTTCGTGTGGCATAGCAAGCTCCGCTGCTCGCTTTGGGCAGTGGGCTACGAACAGCGAGCTGGCTGCTCGCTGCCCACCGTCCGCTGCTCGCAACAAGCAGCGGGCTTGCTGTTTGTAGCCGGCCGCTCGCAACGAGCAGTGGGCTCGCTGCTTGCAGGCCGCCGCTCGCGATGAGCTACGGGCTGCGAGCAGCAGCAGCTACTGCTGGTTGTTGCTAGCTGCTGCTCGCTATTGCACCTGGCTGCTGCTGCTGGTTGTTGTTGCTTGCTGCTCCGACTGCTGTAGCTTGCTGCTGTTGCTGCTCGCTGCTGCTACTCGTTGCCGCTACTACTGTTGCTACGGGCTGTTGTTGCTACTGTGAGCTGCTGCTACTGCTGCAAGCTACTGCAGGCTGCTACCGCAAGCTGCTACGGGCTTTTGCTGCTGCTACGAGCTGTTGCGAGCTGCTGCTGCTACCGCCTACTGCTACTACTACGAGCTGCTACAAGCTGCTGCTGCTGCTGGCTGCTGCTGGTGCATGCAGCTACTGCTGGTTGCTGCTGCCACTACATGCTGTTGTTGCCTGCCGCTACCGCTGCTACAGGCTGCTGCTGCTGCTCGCAGGTGGCAGTCACTCCACCTGGGTGACGTTGCCACGTGCGTTGTCGCGCGCAGGTGNTTTTCTGGCAGGCATGGTTTTCTTGGTGAGCCCTGCCAGACGGCCGACAGTCCGAAACCTGGGCGTCGTCCGTTTTGCCTCAAAACTAGACCATACCGAAACACCGACGATACGAACGCAACCGTGTGGTCAGAATCAGCTAGAAAAATAGCACCAAAGAGTTGCGGCTACCTGAACCCAAGCAGTGCCTACGATGGTCCATGATGCCAAACAGTGCCACGCAACACAAGACACGGACCCTAGGCAGAGCATGACACTGCAGACACAATGATATAGTCAGATCCAGCGCTTGATGCATGCAGACAGCATCTGCGGTGGCAGTGACCGCCGGCGGCCCGACCGCCGAGGAGGCCCACCGATGGAGCTGAGCACGTCGCCATGGGGAGAAGGCTCCG
>SZWC01011082.1:14078-29648 GCA_023375785.1 Penium margaritaceum | reverse complement strand
GACTGATCCTCTCAAAGGGACATCGTTATTTTACATTGATCCCAAGTATGTATTTGTCACCAACCCACCTTACCTTCTATGTCAGTTTTTCAGCAATAAAATCTATTAAATGCATTTAGCAAGGTTGTTTATGCTTATTTTCTTAGCTACAAAAAGTGGAGAATGAATTGAAAGAAGAGACACCACGAGGGGACAAATCTCTGTAGGCGGGGTTTTTTAATGCGTTCCTACACCCATCAACTGCCCTTCCACCAAAGTGGTACATGGAAAACGTGAATGTATTGCAACAAGAGGCAACTACTCTGTTTAGAACCATGCCTTGCCTTAGTCCAGCAACATGACGTGAAGCCAGATACAAAATCAAGTAGCTCACCGTATGGTGTGGTGATCCTCTCACTTTACAGAAAAGATGGTGGTTTACGCAAATGCATGGACTACCAAGCGGTAAACAAGATGAAAGTGAAAAATCAGTTGCCATTGGGAAGCTTTGAGGACATATTTTATCAACACAGCGGAGGAAAGGCCCATTTTTACTTGGGTTTGTCTGAAGGGTACCATCAGATCGATATCTTGGACGGTGGTGCCTCAAAAAGATCGTCTTGGTTGTATCTTAAAAACCATCAGTTTTGAGCTATGTGCTTAGAGCTAATAACCATCCCAGTAACATTCCAAGGAAAAATGAACCGATAATCACCAAGCAACTCAATTAGTTTGTCTTGGTTTACCTATACGGCATCCTAGATTTCCCCAAATTAATGGAATAGCATGTAGAAAGTCCATGCAAAGTCCTTAGGATCCTCGGGGAGCATAACTTCTATGCGAAGGTGAGTAAGAACAAGTTTGCACAAGATGAGCTCAGATACCCTGAAAACTTAGTCAACAAGGATGGTATTCATGTTGACCCACAAAAGGTCTAGAGTGGCTATGCCAACAAACATTGGATGGATTTACTCTTTCACCAGCCATGCAAACTGCTTTAGATAGTCTATGCAAATGCATTTGACCATGGTACCTCCGTCACACAAGCTCATCCAAAGGGAAGTGCATTGTCAGTTGAAAACTAAATGGGAGTACACTTTTCTTAAAACGAAATCCACAGCATCCATCATAATGCTTCCGGATCCATCCCACCTGTGGGAGGTAGAATGTAATGCGTCCGTAATACAACTCAATGTAGCCCTTACGCACAATCGCCAGCTTGTTGCCTATGACACCTGGAAGCTCATCTGCGCAAAGGTAGAATACACGACTAGTAATGAGGAGCTCCTTACTGTTGTGCATGCTTTCAAGATGTAGTATTGATATGCTGGGGGTGTTGAGGGGAGCGTGACATTTGCGAAGGACAACAACCTATTAGTGCTTTCCAAAATACAACCAGATTCGCCGATACGACAAGCACATGAAATTGAATGCATATGCTCAATCTCATTGTGGTGGATGTATCGTCTAGGATGCATCTACATGGTCAATCCAAAAAGCCGACAGCTTGTAGAGATTAAAACAACCACCAGTTTTGGTGGGTGTTTTAAGGCCATTGCAGCGGCTACAATGCAAAATCCAGGTCCCCCCCGCACCTCTATGGGACCTACCTCAATAGAATAGTCACTACAGTGGATTTATACGCATACTTTTCAGAGGATAATATGTGCACACTTGGTTTCAATACTCTCACGATAACAACAGGTACGGACTGGTGGAGTCCGTGGGAATGTACTACCACGATGAACAAGTCGTGCTGGATTAAATCCAGGTTCCCCGACCCGCTGATGGCAAGTCGTGTGGGACCCCAAAGGACAGGGGATAAAATCTTGGTCCACTGTTGGTGGCGAGGATGGAAATGTGATGTCTGCAAATGGCATGGAACTCTTTTATTTGGAACAAGACTAGTAACAAAATTCGTGCTAGACTACTCTCACAACTTTTCATCCTTGAGATTCCATGGAGGTGCATCAATATGGAATTCAATTGTGACCTTCCACAAGCGGCCTATAGCCATGATGCAATAGTAGAAGCTATGGATATTATAATGAAGATGGCACTTTTCATTATTCCCACAAGCGACGTAAACACATAGGAGATTGGTCTTCTAAACTTTGAGGGTGTCCTTAACTACCATAGCTTACTACAATGTAGTGCCTCCGTTTTAGATTTGTAATTTGCTTGTAAATTCTGGAAAACGATGTGCAAGTACTTTGGTATCGATTCTCCAATGTCAACGGTGTTTCACAGTGAAATAGGCGGATAAAGAAAGCGCACCCTGGAGAAATTGCTCCGTGTGTATGTGGATCCTGCCATGAATGACAGAGAAAATGTACTAGCAACAATAGAGTTTTTGGTGAACAACTCGATGAACAAGTCCTTGTAATTACACCGTTTGTGTTTAATAGTGGACAGCATCTAATGTGCCCTCACCATTGGTAAAGGGAGGGAACATAAAATGTGAGGTTCAACCTTTGGTAATCGAATGTGGGAGCATAGAACAAGAGGCTCGGGCCTCTGGTAAGCACATGGACTCCTTTCTAAAGGAGGCAAAGAGTCACCAACAAGTGGATTGTTACCGACAGAGGGCATATGCTGACAAACCTCATCCCGAGGTCTTGTTTGACACCGGCATCACGGTGTTTCTTGTTACTTAAAACCTTCAACGGAAGTCGCCGAGGACACAAATATGTACCAAGGTGGATTGGATCATTTCCCATCATTGTATGCATTGAGCCAATGGGACACCAATTATTGCTCCCATGAAGAAGGAAGATGAACGGTATTTCTCATGTGAGATTGCTCCTTACATGGAAAAGGGAACCTTTCAGCGGTTTTTGTTTCGGAACGCTTAAAAAAAGGTCATTTGTTTACTCTAGGACTAAGATCATATACTTTGAACATAGGATGCTATGGAAAACACCATTCATTGGGCCGATTGTGGACCTGAACATGATTCTTGGAAGTCAAAGTATCACTTGCCCATTTGGGCATAAACGGCTAGAAACTTGCATAGGTCAACGAGTTGTAGGGGAATCATGTGAATCCAAACATAGTGAAGAACATCACAACTGGGTGGCATTCATGAACAACGAATGTAGGGGGTTAGGGATATCCTAGATATTTGTCGTGGAGACAATCCAAGGGCAGAGGTGCTAATTTTGTTCAATGAAAAGTTTGAGCTTAGTTCCAAGTGTCATGTACGTGTTTATGTGTACTTTGTAAGTAAGGTTATCTACTTCCTTTCACAATGTTCACTACCAGCAATCTAGCACGCCTACTTGTTTCCCATGAACTGGTATGGTTCATAATATGTGGGTAGGAATGTGGTGGGAGGACCCATTCACTCCCTCCTTGCAAAACCAAGGGCTCGCCACTAACCAGTTGGCAGCTGCTCGGTTAAACGACTGACAGCCGGTTTGTTTATCGATTGCCCTTTGGCCCACCACCCGCTGGCCGCCGATTGAGCCAATGACTCGATTGGTGACTTTGAGGCCGTAAGACCTCGAGGGCCGAGGCCGATGGCCTTGAGCCCTCGCCTCACAAGGTGACCATGACAAGGAATGAGGGGGAGCAAGAGAGAAACTAGTGAGAGAGAGAGTTGTTGGCACAAACGTTTCGGTGTGTTTCTTACGCAACAAATTCAGCCTAACACTTCTAAGAATCCTACAAAAGTTCATTAGTGATGAACATCAAGTCCTAAAATCATTGGACTCATGCAAACTCATAAGTGTGAGGTAAGACTCCCCCGGTTTGGAGCCTAGACAGAGGGGGCGATGCCAACGCGTAAATGGCCATCTAAAGACGCAAAATATTCAAATCCCCCCACAAACTTCATTGATCACGATTGCCCCGAGTATGAAGCAGGAGGAACAATTCCTCAAACAAGCTATATGGTCCTTTTCTACAAATTTTGACAATGACTTCTCTCTAAGAGCTGGATTTACGTCCGTTGCATACTTCAATGTGATTCGTCATGTACAATTTTTCTACATTGTGTCGTGTAAAACATATTTACTGCATGGTGTCAAGAAGGTAACCAGTACGATGCATAAGACCTTAGGAAAAAGGTGCACCAATGCCAACACACCCAGTCACGACAAAGATTAAGACGAAGACTAAAACAAAGAATAGGACATACAACAACCGTGATAGAAACCCAAGCTAGTGAATGAGACTAGTATCCAACTTGTGACATCCATTCATGTGCTAGTGTGTTATCTTGTATGCTTTTGGACCTTTGCATGTGCAAATGAGTACGTGTGTGTGTGAGATTGTGTAATAAGATGCCCCTATTTTTGTGGCATACTTGGGGCTTGTTCGAGTTTTGGGGGCACGTAGGCCTTTTTCCGTTTTCTCGGAAATCCTGCTCGCGGTCGATCTCACATCCGCTCAACCGTGGATAGAAGGAGGAGGAGGGGGAGCGAGCGTGCGAGCGAGCGCCAATGTGGGGTTCACGCCGGCACCAAGGGGATGTTTTGCGCAAACCCCCATAGGGCGTTCCAAATACTCCACGTGAGGATGGCTGCCGTCCCCTCGGCGAATAGCGTATGGGACACGCTATCCGCCGAGGAGTTCTCTCCGGCGGGAGCTCCCGGCAACGCACGCAGTCAACGGCGGAAGCAAACGCGGTTGCTGTGAGCGTGCCACGGTCACAGCACTCCCGATGGCGTGCGTAACACAGTGACCGCACCCACCGCCAAGAGGCGTCGAGCTGACGCGGCGGCTCGCCGAGAAACAAGCGAGACCGTCGATCTGGACGGTCGAGCACTCCTCGCACTAGGCATTGCGTGCAAGTAGAGCACTAGGTTGAGGTGCAAGTAAAGCACTGGAATCAAGAGGAAGTAGCCTGCTACAGCAAGTTAGGAGAGCAGTAGGCTAGGGCTAGAGTAGCCGGCCAGATAGTATAAATACCCTGTACTCTGCTCATTGTCATGAACATGTATTTTCCAACTCTGGTTTCCAGACTTCTCCAAGTATAATCTTTCCGCTACAATTGTGCTCTCCATGCACCAAGGATTAATCTTCAAAGAGCACAGACTCTCACATATGGTATTAAAGCGAGAGCCACACGTTGGGCGGAAGCGCTGCTGGAGCTCACGAAACTTCAAGGAGCGAAGGCACGGACTACACCGGACAACGTTGAGGCTGATCGAGAGGGAGATTGCTGGACCTGACTTCGTAGCCAACGCACAAGCAAACCTCTGGAAAATTTTGCACATTTCTAGAGCGTCCGCACGGCCTGTCGTGCATGCGCGGGAGACGATGGGTGACTCCTACGCACTTTGAAGACGTTAGTTTGTCACCCGTGACTGGCGAATTGTTGCAAAAAAAAAAAGATTGTTGCCGAAACGCTGTCAATTTTTTTCAGAGGATCTCTAGCAGCTAATAGTCATCAAGAGCCATGGAGCAGNGGACTACACCGGACAACGTTGAGGCTGATCGAGAGGGAGATTGCTGGACCTGACTTCGTAGCCAACGCACAAGCAAACCTCTGGAAAATTTTGCACATTTCTAGAGCGTCCGCACGGCCTGTCGTGCATGCGCGGGAGACGATGGGTGACTCCTACGCACTTTGAAGACGTTAGTTTGTCACCCGTGACTGGCGAATTGTTGCAAAAAAAAAAAGATTGTTGCCGAAACGCTGTCAATTTTTTTCAGAGGATCTCTAGCAGCTAATAGTCATCAAGAGCCATGGAGCAGGCCCTGTACAAGATCATTGAGCATCTGGGAGCCCTCAACCTAGAGAACGAGCGGCTCAATCGGCACATGGATGACCTGCAGGACGAGACGGACGTAGGACAGGTTCGGGCGGCCCGGCCAAGGAGTCCGCCAAGACCAAAGCCAAAGGCTTCGGAATCATTCAATCCCGCAGTCAAGGGTGCGAGCATGTGGACCTGGTTGTTTGCGATGAACAACTACTTTGGGGCTATGGGTCACACTCCAGAGGACGATGCTATGCGTGTTCCATTTGCGGTAACACTGCTATGCACAGCAGCATTGGAGTGGTGGAGGCAGCTAAATTTGCTAGCTACTCGAGGTGGAGGTGGGAACGCAACTGTACAACATCTCGTGTTGTGGCAGCCAAGTGCGAGACAAGCTGAAGCTCGTGTGCCAACAATGTGGGAGCAGTTTGAGCGAGCCATCAAAGATCGGTTTAATCTTCTAAATGCCTCCATGGTCGCACGTAACAAGCTAAAGCAGCTGAAGCAAATCGGTTTGGTGCAGGAGTACACACGTCGTTTCTTGACGTTGTGCTCGGAGATCGACGACATGAGCGAGCCGAAGATGGCAGACAAGTACCATGACGGCTTGAAGGCAGAAATTCAGCCCATGCTAGCACTCGGTGAAATCACGGAGTTCCAGGAGATGGTGGCCGATGCTGAGCGCGTTGACGTGCTACGCTATCATTGAGGGGGTTTATGTGAGAAACAATAAAATTTTCAGCATCGAACATAGCACCAACAAACCGACCCCATGGAGATCGACGCAGTGGAAGGAGGCCAGCAACAGAGCAAGCCGCGTGGTGGGAACTGTTTGGTCTGTGGGAAGCCTGTGCACCACAAGAAGGATTGCAAGAAGAAGCAGCAGGGAAACGGCAACCAACAGTGAGTGGAGGGTGGCCAACTACTGGGAAAGCTTTGTCTTTATCGGCAGACACCAGCCCCAAAAGTCCATTGATAACTAGGGAGCTGCCGAGTGTATTGCTGTGGAACAAAGGAAGTGGGAGCGTTCCGGGAATCCTCCTAAAGACCGAAATTTTATCGGCTGGTTCTTCAGACAGTGAGGGGCGCCAAACTCACCGACAGATTAAAGCATTGCTAGATTACGGCTTCGCGCACTCATTCTTCAGCGATGACCTTGCAAAGAGGTTGGGGCTTGCACGGTTTCTCGAGAAGCCAACTACGGTCAAGTTGGTGAAAGGGGAGCTGGAGTGTGGACTGCCTTTGAAGCCTCTGAGGATCCGTCTAGGGTTTAGCTGTCGTGCAAGGTGAGCTTTCGCACGTGCCCGATGGACACCTACGACACCATTTTGGGGTGTGACTGGCTGCACCAGTGGAATCCTACTGTGGATTGGGATTGCAACTAGGTGAAAGTGAAGAAATGTGGGGAGCAAATCATTTTGCCGTTATGGGCAGAGGAGAAGGACTCCAAGGCAGGCAAGGCGCCGTAGTTGAGTTACGTGCAGCTGAAGCGCTGTGAGCACAATGGGGACCAAGTGTACCTTGTGTGGGTGCGGCAATAGGCAGCAGCTGAAGAGGTGGAAGTATGGGCAGCAGAGGCAAAGCAAATGAGGTTGAGCAGCAGAAAGCACCAGCAACAGAGCTGTCGGAAGGCGTCAAGGGAGTGTTAGACAGCTATAGTGGTGTTTTCCTGCTGAGTTGCCAAAGGGTTTACCACCGAAACGAGACATCTACCATGAATTTGATCAAGTTCCTGGAGCAACCCCAACGGTGTGGGCTGCTTATCGTATGAGCGATAATGAGCTCGGTGAGTTGAAGAAGCACTTGAAGGAGCTGACGGAGCAGGGGTTCATCAGACTGTCGGTGTCACCCTACGTTGCACCGGTCCTCTTTGTAAAGAAGAAGACAGGAGAGCTGCAGATGTGCATGGACTATCGCACACTGAACAAGGTAACGATCAAGAATCGGTACCCAATGCCAAGGGTCAAGGAGTTGTTTGACCAGCTGAGGGGAGCGCAGTACTCCACCAATATTGACTTGCGCTCGGGATACCATCACATCCGGATTGCAAAGCAAGATGTGGAGACGACAGCGTTTTGGACGCGGTATGGCCGTTTCGAGTACCTCGTGATGCCGTTTGGGTTTACTAACGCTCCTGCAACGTTCATGAGCCTTATGAACAGGATCTTCTACCCTCACTTGGACCAGTTTGTGGTGGTGTTCCTCAAAGAAATCTTCATCTAATCCTGAACTCTGGAAGAGCATCAGCAACACCTTCACAAGTGTTGGACATTCTTCAGAAAGAGAAGTTGTTTGCAGAACTCTCCAAGTGTGAGTTCAAGAAGCGAGAGGTGGGGATCCATGTAGAGACCCAGGTCTTCCTATGATCCAAAGAAGGTGGAAGGTGGAAGCAGTGAAGGAGTGGCCAACACCAAAGTGCGTACGTGACATCCAGGTCTTCCTGGGGTTTGTCAACTACTACCGGAAATTCATCCGGGGTAAGCATAGAAGGGTGTGTCGCTGACCCAGCTGCTACGCAAGGATCACCTGTGGGAATGGGGCATTAAGGAGCAAAAGAGTAGCTCAAGGCTACAATGTGTGACGAGGAGTATGTCATGGCGACGAACGCAAGAAACTATGCAATTGGGGTGGTGCTGATGTAGGACCAGAGGAAGGGGCCACAGCCGATTGCGTACGTGTCTCGCAAGCTGCGAGGGGCGGAGCTGAACTGCGCAATCCATGAGAAGGACATGCTGCCTGTGATCCATGTGTTCAAGCACTGGAGGTGCTACCTAGAGTCACGACACTGCGTGGTTTTCACAGATCACTATGCCCTGAAGTACCTAAAGACGCAGCCGAACCTCAGTCGCCGTCAGACTCGTTAGATGGATTTCTTGGAAGGGAATTTTGACTACAAGATCCAATACAATTCTGAGAGGATAAATTCGACGGATCCTCTGTCGCGGAGGCCAGACTTGAGCCTTAATGTCATCTCAGTGCAGATGGGATCTCAAGTCATGCATAGCCTGTTCAAGCACGGCTATTGCGTGTACAGTGAGTTCATGGGTGGCGCACTGAAAGACGCCACGTGGGATAGAACATATTGGCAAATGGGGCAGGAGCAGAGGATTGTCGTGCATGACTATACGCCATTGAAGTTGTTGTTAATGGAGGAGGTGCATGATACCCATTACTCGGGTCACTTCCGCATCGACAAGACGCTCAAAGCATTGGCACGCCGATATTGGTGGTCATCAATGGCAACTAATTGCAAGAGGTTTGTGAGCAGCTATGATGTGTGCCATCGCATCAAGGCACGGAGGACCAAGACAACAGGAGAGCTTCAACCATTCCCTATATTAGAGAGGCCATGGACAGACATCTTGCTTGACTTCATCGACGGGTTGCCTGTGACGCAGCAAGGTAACAACACGGTGTTGGTGGTGGTAGACCAGTTTTCAAAGATGGCACATTTCATCGCATGCCCTGAGAGCATCACAGCTGCCGGAACAGCTCAACTCCTCCTCAGTCATGTCAGTAAGCTGCATGGAGAGCCACAGTCGTTGGTCTCAGATCGCGATCCACGCTTCACTTCTTGATTCTGGAAAGATCTCATGGAGAAGCTGGGCAAGGGGGTGCAACTGACCACGGCATACCACCCACAAAGTGATGGGCAGACAGAGCGCACAAATAAGACATGGAGCAGCTGCTGCGCAGCATGGTCCCGCCGGATGTAAAGGGTTGGGAGGAGAAGCTCGGAGTGGCAACGTTTGCCTACAACTCAGCGGTGTCAGCATCAACAGGAAGATCACCGTTTGAGGTGGTATATGGCCACCAGCCACTGAGCCCAGCCCCTCTTGCTATGGTAACATCTCTTCTGGCTGTGCAACAAACTGCTAAAGGGTTTGCCACCACTTGGGACGTGGTGGAGCAACTGCTGTTGAAGGCACATAAGCAACAGAAGCGGTAGGCTGATAAGCATCGCTCTACGGAGGAGTTCCAAGTGGGAGATCAGGTGATGTTGAACTCTGCTAACTTGCAACTGATGGGAGTTGAGAGTCCCAAGCTAAAACCACGATAGGTGGGTCCCTTCCATATTTTGGAGAAACGGTTGAACGTTTCATACGAGCTGGAGCTGCCAGGTCACTACACCATTCATCCGGTGTTCCACATCTCCCCGCTTCATGCCTATCGTGGCCCCAACACCTTCTTCCGAGGTCGCGGGACAGCTCCACCTCCTACCGTCCAGATTGAAGTAAGTGAGGAGTCTGAGGTGGAGACGACTCTGGTGCACCGCCAGAAGGGGACAACGGTGTGAGTTTCTGGGTAGTGGAAGGGGTACCCGGCGGAGCACAACTCTTGGGAGCCAGAGGTCAACTTCCATGTTGGGGGTACAAACACTGCTCTATAGGAGTATCTCCGGCACGTCGGGAAGTTGTGTCTCCGACAGGAGGGGGGGGGTGAATGCAATGAGATGTCCGTATTTTTGTAGCATGCTCGGGGCTAATCCGAGTTTCGGAGGCACCTAGACCTTTTTCCATTTGCTCGGAAATCTTGCTTGTGGTCGATCCACATCTGCTCAACCGCGGGTAGAAAGAGGAGGAGGGGGAGCGAGCGTGCGAGCGAGCGCCGGCGTGGGGTTCACGCCGGTGCCAAGGGGCTATTTTGTGCGAACCCTCGCGTGGCATTCCAAGTATGCCACGCAAGGGTGGCTGCCGCCCCCTCAGCAAATAGCGTGTTGGACACGCTATCCGCCAAGGAGTTCTCTCCGGCGGGAGCTCCCGGCCACGCACGCGGTCAATAGCGGCAGCAAACGCGGTGAGTGTGACCGCGTGACGGTCGCAACACTCCCGATGGCGTGCGCAACACGATGACCACACCCATCGTTGAGAGGCGTCGAGCTGACACGGCGGCTCGACGAGAGACAAGCCACACCGTCGATCTGGATGATCGACGACCGAACACTCCTCGCACTAAGCATTGTGTGCAAGTAGAGCACCAGGTCCAGGTACAAGTAAAGCACTAGAATCAGGAGGAAGTAGCTTCCTACAGCAAGCTAGGAGAGCAGTAGGTTAGGGCTAGAGTAGCCGGCCAGATAGTATAAATACCTTGTACTCTGTTCATTGTCATTAACCAGTATCTTCTAGCTCTGGTTTCCAGACTTCTCTAAGTCTAATCTTTCCGTTGCAATTGTGCTCTCCACACACCAAGGATTAATCTTCAGAGAGCACAAACTCTCATTGTGTGTGTGTGTGTGTGTGTGTGTGTGTGTGTGTGTGTATCCTTGTGTGAGTGTGTGTATGTTGAGTCGTACACTGGCACGTGTGTGGTTAAGAATTTTTTCATGCATCATCATCATCATTGTTTTGTATGACGAAGTCATTCCTTAGACCGTTATGTGTCGATATGTGCTGAAGGGACTACTCTCTACGGAAGTGGAATGGCTAGAATAGGAACTCCTTTTGATAAGAAGCTTTTTGAAACACAAGCTTGGAAGTTGGAAGCCAAGTATAGTTGTCCTTGCTAGGAAAGAACTACCGTGAACTGTAACACTCGTCCCCTTCAATGTAAGGCGTGACTCTCACCCCACCTCAAATGCAAAAAGCCAACCATTCTTCCATCCATCGAGCAAGTGTCAATGGTCTACTCGTATGTTTCTGTGTCCTGTACCGTCACCTGCCTGAATTTGGACAAAGAAAACTAACAAAATGAGGGGATGTGGCCACTTTGGTATTTCTACTTGAAACCACACCATGTGTTGACATTGCTCAACATGCAACCTTGACACAATGTTGTTTTGGTTTTCTGGGGCACATTGGGTATTTTCAACACTAATGGGGATGTGGGTCGTATGTTTTGTGCCATTTACATGTGCATGGTTTTCCACACGGAGTTTTCATATGAAGAATGTAGCCGTGTGTCTTACATATGCCTTGTTGCTTCATTCAAACACGCAGGGGTTGACCTCCTGTTTTGGCCGAATGCTACAAGCGGAAGGAACAAGAGATGGCCAGCAAACACAACATTATAGAACCAACTACAAATCGGACACCAAGTGGAAAACAACAAGGAAACTCCGAACCAAAATAGTATCCAATTGCAAATTACCCGACAGAAGAATCCTGAGCCAAATGAATAAACGGACACCTCGAAGCGCATACATACAGCGTTTACATCTTGAACTAAGCGGATCACCTCCTCTTCTGATGGTCTTGTAATAGCTCAACGATGTCATGGTGGTTCTACAGTCCATGCATTGGAGGTCCTAGACCCCAATGCATTAGAAGGAAAGGCATGGACATGCCCCCAACCCTTGGGTGCAGTAACTCACACACTTGGACATTACAAGACACACCATACTACTCATATGGGGCAAGTTGTTCAGAAGCGCCGAACACTTTTCATGTGTCCAACCTCTCGCCGCTCGATAAGATGTCCTTCAAGTGTGACATCGATAACTGTGATATCTCGTAGAAAAGGAGACATGCCATCTCCAACCGATATGCCATACCCAGCCGACAGAGGTAGGCTAAACTTCAAGAGGTGTCCCACTCCTTCACCCTCTTCCCTCCATGGAATGCTCCAAACTGCGAGGGGCCGCGAGCGAAAGGTGGCATGTTCATTCAAGATTGCATGTTGCGGTTTGCATGCGGTAATTGGGTTGGAGGTCGGCGGTTCTCTTTTTCGGACGTCCACAATTCGGGAATCCCTCCTTTTGAGAAGACAAGGGAGTGTCGCACATTCTCATATGCTAGGCACGAGGTGAGAAGCTTCTCCGTCCATGTCCAAGTGAACAAGTTTTCCCGTAGACTTGTTTTCCAAGACACACAAAAACATCAAACGGGCGTGCATTCTCTTTGCCGAATTCGAGCACATTAAGAGTTTAGCGAATTGAAAATTTAAGATCAAATTCGAGGTGAGAAGCTAGCTCGCATGAAATAGGGTGAGTGGTAAGTATTACGAGCATAAAAATTCCTTTTCAAGTTCGTGTTTACACGATTGGCACAATGATCCATGCCTTGTGGTCCAACCTCGCATTTACTGATTATTTCAGAAGAGAATCAGTAGGAGTGTCCTAATCCAAAACATTATGTTCCTTTGGATCCTTAGCAAGCGAGAAGAGAGAGGGAGTTTCGTGGAGGAAGGAGGAAACTTGTGCAGGAGTCGTGCATAGCCTAGTCAAGCGTGTTTTACGACCCCACAACGGAGCTTGCATAGAGCGTATAAAGCCGGTGCCAACGGGAGGATGTTCACCATACTTCTCCACACCGACATCAACACCAAAAAACCCGTGGATATCGACGTACGAGCAACAAGTGTTTCTTTGTATCATTCACCACTGGAATATAAGAATCCAGTCCCAAAGAGGAGAGAGATGTACATAATCATCATGCACATGTTGAAACTTGTGAAATATGCTTGGCACGCGAAGGGGCTTGTTCGTTGCACTAAACCCACATAGCCAGGTACCCCACTAATGAAATGCATACGAAGTACGGACATGCTTTACAAGGCCTATCGAAGATGATTTGTAACTATACAGAACAATGCAGATAAAGCATTTTGCCACTTTGATCGTGGAACAAGGTAGTGTTGCGCAACCTTGATGGTGTACACATCATAAGAATAGAACAACATGGACTTGCAAGCCATAGATTGAATACATACAACCATCAACGTATAGTTTCCTCAAGGTTATGATAGAAAATGAGCTAAAGATTTGTTTCTTACCAACCACGAAGAAGTCGAATCAGAAGGTTTACCATTGGAAATGTATGCATGTTTGAGAAGAAGATATGTTTAGACATGACATGATATCAACCTGTATAAATATGAGAAACGAATGAGGAAATAGTTATAGAATTCAATGCGTGGGATCTTGTACTTCTCAAGGATTCGTTTATAGAGTTTACGGAATAATTTAATTAATGAATCTTATACGAAGACTTATGTAAGATGCTTTTTTATCTTACAGGATTTAAAACATCCTATATGTCTTTATCACGAGAAATTTCCAATATGTTATAGGATAAATTGACTAGATAATCCTGGTTTGGGCCTCGTCTTTGGCATATGCGTCGGGTCCATCTGGAGGAAGAGTATTTGAGGCTACCTCGTTTCCTAGCCTACCGGAAGCTCCGCCCCGGTAGCGGTGGCCAACACCGTACGCCGACCTGGACGGTTGGGCGGTCGTTTTCACGCCCAGGCTCGATTGGCCGTCTCACCCTTTTAGAGTCTCGGAAATTTTAGCGGATGGCTCTGACCGTCTTGTCTCCCCTCTAGTTCGATCGGAGTTCCTGTTCTTTATACATTGGTCGATGCTAATGAGCTAATGACAACTGGAAGAGAGAATAAAGGATATTTGAAAAGTTTGAGAAAAAGCGGGTCTGTTGTAATCGCGCCGTCATCGCTGCCTACAGCTGGAGGCTTTTCTGTTACATCGGAGTATGGCTTAGGTCAGATTAGCCGGCCAGATCAATCTATCAGTCATCTCTGACCGTCACTTATTTGGAAAACTAGCTTTTCGATCTGGCTCTTGTCATACATACCTGCCATCGCCGTCGTAGCCAGTCATGGCGACTGGTCATGTCGTCGCCGCGGACAAGTTTGCCCTATATTATATGGTATTATGATTCTAGAAGGTTCCATTCCATAGAGAAATTTGAAGGGTTATCTCCTAATCGGAAAAGTCATGATGTAGGGATAAAATAGAACTGAGATTGTGTCTGTCACTACCTGAGATTAGAGAATATAAATAGAATCGATTGCTCCAGCACAGCTCTGCTTATTGACAATAGACCTTCAGTAAAGGTTCCTGCGTGGCACTGGCAGCTCGTGCGCCATGCATTGCTGATAAGGCATGACATTCTGGTTTTCGCGAACGTTAGCCATCCTGTTCTCGTTTGATTGTGAACCCTTCTTCCGAACACTCTGACAAAAATCGCTGGCCACATTTTATCCTCCAATTTAGGATGGATGTTGCTCTTGGTTGTGCTGGCAGCTTTTTACTGTTGTTCGCGCGTCGTTTCCGGAAATACTTGTGTGTGAAGTAAATCGGTGAAGACACGCGGCAGTCTCCCTTGTCCGTGGCAGTTTGGTGCAATTTGCAGTATTTGATCTTGATTTTCGTTTTCCTCACTTTCGTCCGAAAAGTTCAACATTGACTCTGGTCGTGAAACGCGGCGGTGTGATGCACATGCACACCATCGGTCCCTTCGCCATTGACAGCGAGCAATTCTGTGAGCAATCTACGGTGATTCAAGATATCGAACGGCAAGAATTGACCGGTTTTATTCAATGAGGATTATGGGATAAGTAGTAGGACAAGTTCCGCACAGTGGGCTTAGAGATGCTCCAGCTGGTCGACGGCGACGTCTCCCATGGCCTGCGTCATCAACGCCCTCAACGGCCGTTGGCTGCTCGATGAGGCCCTTCATCCCTCATTGTTGACTGAAAGTCCTCCTGCACGCGTTCCTTTGTTTGCTCGCAGCTGACTTGCGCCTGGCTTGCGGCTGATTCGCGGCCGGTTCTGGGCTGACTCCGGGCGACCTGTGCAGGGTAAGGGCGGCACACCAGGCTCAACAGGGCTGCGTCCGTTCAGGCAGCGACGAGGTGACGAGGCGCTGCCACGTCGCACCTCACCCGCCAGCCACAATGCAGGCCACACAGGCGCGCTTCACCCTGCAGCCTGGCATTGTCAAATGCAGGCAGCAGCTGCAGCTGCCGAAGTGGCAGCGTTTCGTCACTCTACCCGCCCGGCCCAAGCTTGCAGCAGGTTTGGCGCACCTTGCCTCTGATCCACCTGACAATCATCCGATCACGTTTGCTAACGCGAGAGAGACAGATAGACAGTGTGCGAGAGATGGAGGGGGAGAGAGAGGGAGGAGGGGGGGGAGGAGGGAGGGAA
>SZWC01011081.1:71214-90739 GCA_023375785.1 Penium margaritaceum | reverse complement strand
TAGATGTAGATATAGATATAGATATAGATATAGATATAGATAAAGATATAGATATAGATATAGATATAGATATAGATATAGATATAGATATAGATATCAATATACATAAAAACATAGATGTAGATGTAGATATAGATGTAGATATAGATACAGATATGGATATAAGTATAGATATGGGTATGGATATGGATATGGATATGGATATGTTTAGATACATGTAGGTAAATAAAATCACTACCTTACATCATTGTTTTATTGCTTACACCAGCAATGTCTTCATGTATCACTTCCAACCAAAAAAACCACACAAATCATCTTCATTCTTGCTTCACAACAGATGAATGAATAATAATCCATTCAAAACCTTCATATAAAGTGTCACAAAATCAACATTCCACGTTTAATCTTTCACGAAATATCCAAATTTATTCTTGAATTATGTCATATTTTGTTTTCATTCATTTATGTGTACGGAATTCCTCTTTTCTGTCCATTCAATTGTTAGTACTTTATTCATTATGTATACTATGTAACCCATTGCACCCTTGTGTGCAACTTTCCACTTGTTTATTTTTGTTTCAGCGAACCAAACTACTCATGCCACATTGGAGTGAGCCCAAATATATTTGAAAAAAATCAATATTTTGAAATTACCTAGTATGACATTTAACAATGTATGAATGGTTTCTGTCATGTTAAGCGCTACTTAAGTGGTTCACACGGATGAGGTGCAAAGCATGAAACGATTGAAGGAAGTGAGACGATTGGAAATTTTAGCGCTAAATTTTGTTAAATGAAAATTTCATAAAACTTCAGGCGTGCATATACAATATACAGAAACATAATGTGGCATATCTTCAGTCTTGACTCCTCAAGTTGGACACCACCTGTGACGTCGCGTCGTGAGTGATCGCTTTGAAAAACTCCGCAAAAAATTTGAGAATCTCTATAAGAATATCTAGACGCGGCTCTACAAAAGTCTAGTACCGTCCAGAAGTTGACCAAATGCCATCAAAAATTGAAATGGTTCTTAATAACTCTGTCAATCCTTATAGAAAGTGGGCAAATGTGCCTCAAAATTTAGCAAGGAACACCGGCAATCAAGGAAACTGACCGTTATGTCCTTGGCTGAGATGCGTAAAACTCCTTAGGTCGACGTCCACTGAAGAATTAAACTCAGACGATGACAGGAAGCTCGCGGAGTTTAGAGACTCGTGTACGTCCACAACATAGCACTGCCCCCCCCCCCCCCCCCCCCCCCCCCCCNAGTCTGTAGTAGCTGTCAATGAGGTGATTGACCTCTCGCAAGTTGTAAGAGGCATCCCAACCGATGTGCGCAATGTCGTAACCATGTCACTTGACTAGAAACTCGAATGTTGTTTCAACGATCTTGATTTCTGAGGATATCCTCAATCATGCACTCCGTATCCGCATCCACTTGAATCGGACAAGAAGGAGAATGTCTCTTCTTAAGTTCCTTGCTTGGTTCGAGATTGCTGACGTGGAGGACTTAATGGATTGCCATGTTGTTGTTGGTTTTTGCGCTTATTGTGCTCTGTTGTGTCCTCCCGGCTTGTGTACATCGGCGTGCAGATGACTGACGGCAAGACTCGACGCTGATGGAGTGTCGTCCGGTGGAGTCGACGCACGCTCAGGCTGTCTTGCAGTGCGCTGGAGTCCCCTCTCTCCGGCGACGTGTTCAGCTCCATCGGCAGGCCTCCTCGGCGGTCGCCCTGCCAGCAGTCACTGCCACCGCAGTCGCTGTCTGCATGCGTCCAGCGCGCACTGTCGTGCCTGCGTCGTCATGCGCTGCCTAGGGTCCCAGTTGCATGTTGTTTGGCCCTGTTTGGCAGCATAAACCGTCGTGGGCACTGCCTGGGTTCAGGCTGCCATAACTCCTCGCTACTATTTTTCTAGCAGATTCTGACCGCACGGCTGCGTTAGCAGCGTCGGTATTATGGTATGGTCCAGTTTTCAGGCAAAACGGACGACGCCCGGGTTTTGGGCTGTCGGCCGTCTGGCAGGCCTCGCCGAGAAAACCTGCCAGCCTGAAATTAGGGTACACTTGCCGGATACCCACTGTCTTCGCATCTAAACAACGTCGTACCTACTTTTCACAGAAAAAGGATGGGAGGGCCACTTTTGCAGGAAAATGCGTACAACGTCCACAAACTGTGTAAAATACTTCCGGTAGCCACTGTTAAAAAGAAATACTTCGGACGTCCACCAAGCCAAAGATCGTATGGAGGACTAACTAATACTGCGCATACCCACTGTCCAGACGGGACGGCTGAGGAGAACAGCATTGAAACAGGACCCCAATGTAGCCTCTCACACCAATGACAGCGTGGCAGTCGCCACGCCAAGTGCACCACACGATTTTCAGATTCCTGTCTGACTTGGCGTCTTCGTCTTCGTGGATCAGCATTGGTCCAGTGCAACCGTGACGATGCTCATCCTCCAATGATCGTGCGCCGCTGACTCGCCTAACGCGAGCACCGCCCATCAAGTGCAATGTACATTACCTTGCAAACCTCACACCATAATTTGTTTTAAACATTGTTGAACCGGCAATTTGCTAGTCAAAGAAGGAGCACTGTTCAGGGCTACAGTCCGTGTCGGGACGGCTGCCCGTCCTGTCCAGAACGGCGTGCGTCCTGTCCCGCGCCCATATTATGACCTAGGTTGTATGGTTCATCATCGCAAACTGTCGTCATGTCTTCACACGCTTGCACGACTGGCGGGAATGGCCGCGGGTGGAATACTGGATATTATGTGGAGACCTTTGTTGCCCACCGAGCATGGGTCGCAATGAGGGATGCATGGGACCGCAGAGAGGCACGTAAGCGCAGTGTACATGGCCGCCATCCACGATAGACGACATGGCCTGTGACACCGGAAGCCATGGCACAGACCCTCGACTGGCCTTTGCCCACTGTTCGACCATTGAACGGCCCAGATGCATGGGAGCCATGGATGTCATCCGAGCCTAACTGTCCGTGCGGATGCAACCGCACGTTCACCACATAGAAATACGGGGCTGGCAATCATCGTAAGCCATCTCCATTGACGCTGTTGTACACAGCACACAACATGGGTCGCCCGCTATATGGACATGACGACAGCGAGCCCACAGACGTTATGGACGTGCGTACGCGGTTCACGACTGACCGTGTGTACACTTGGGACACGGTGTGTAGGATCTACCAAACCAACCACGCCACACGCTGGGATGAAGTTGGTGCTTGGGGTGGCGAACCTACCGTACCCACCAGGCCACAGCTCACTCCCCAGCAAGTGAAGGAGGCCTGGGTTAGGATGAAGAGTCGCTGGGACACGTTCATTGCAAGGGAGGAGCAACCTAGTTCGGTGAACGACCCATGTGAACCAGAGACCATGTGCTGGGTTTTGAATGAACGCATGNGAGAAAAGCTGTCATTAGTATCATGCTGGTGTAAGGACTGGCAAATGTCTACACTTTTAATGACAAAGGTTCTGTCGTTGTCATTACAGATCATTTGAAGCAAACATGAGGCTGAGTGGAATGGTTAAACAAAATTGAGTGCATCTCCGTGAAATTCAAGCCCAGAACAGCAGTGGCCCTAAGTCACATGTACTGATCCACAATTGAACGTGCACGGGTAGGCCGTGCACATAACAGATGACTTCACAAGCAGGGCACTCTGCACCTTCAGTGAACTCTATGCATGCATCATAGAACACTTCCCGAAAGGGAGAGGCACACATGCCCGTGCAGGGGTTGGCTACTTCATATCTGGCCTCCTCCACCTCTGCCTTGCCCAGGGTGAGACTAGCCATCATGGCACACATACCTTGTGCATCCTCCACAGCACATCCAGTGGTGTGGGCCACTTGTGATCTGACCCTGTGCCGGTGTACATTCAGCCTTGGCTGCCGCTTGACGGCCTTGTTCATGAAGATGTGGATGTGCCTCACCTGCATACAACACAAGTACACACAATGGATTAGATGCCTCCAACGGAATGGACTCGAACAACGCACCACTAGGCAAGACATGCACTACACACAATGGCCATTACCTATCAGCAGACAGAACGGCGACTACGTTTGCGCTGAACTGGTTCGTCTTCTTCACATGACGTAGAGTATGAGGAGCCATCCNTTGACTCCCACTCTTCTGTCTCGGTTGTCTCATAGTCCGAGGCACTCTCCTCCTCCGACCAGTCTGATGACGACAGATCATTGTCCGCTGGACTGCCAGGGTTGTCAACCTGCGATGAAAACGCAGGCTCACCAGCTTCACCACCATCTCCATTAGCACCCCCATCACCTGCCGCAGCACCATTTGCAGGGCCACGTGAACCAACATTTGCAACACCACTTGCAGCACCACTAGGTGCTGCTCCAGCTGTTCCTGCAGCTCCTACTGCTCCTGCTGCCCCTACTGTTCCTGCAGCGCCAACATTTGCTGCTGCTCCTGCTGTTCCAGCTGCTCCTGCTGCACATCCTGCTGCGCCTCCTGCTCCACCTGCTCCAGCTCCGCCAGATGCTCCTCTTGCGCCTGCTGCTGCTGGTCCAAGTTGTAGCCCACCATCACCACGCACTCCGCGTCCCGAAGCCAGTTGTTTGGCACGTGCTGCGGCCACGTTAGCTGCAGACAGTGCAGGTGGGTTGGTGCACTTCTGCGGTCCATGCCTAGAGAGGCCGCAGTGGCTGCAGATGCGGTCGCGCTTGCGACGTTTGTACCGGTCCTTGCGTTTCGACTTGGGCCTCCCTGCACCACGTTTTTTGCCCGGGGGCCCCCATCTACTCTCCGCCTACTGCACGTCGCCGAGGTTGACACCGGGCATGGGCCGATTGTACGTTCTATACCACGCCATCTTCGTCAGGTGGATGTCCACATACATGTCAGGCCTTACGCCAGCGTCCAGAAGCAGACTGACCGCATGTTGGCACGAAAATCCATACTCAGCCCACTGCCCGCAGCTGCACTTCTTCGTGTGGCACTTGACCTCTCGGCCCGACATACTCTTTGGACCGGACACCGTTCCAGACATGGGCCCGGCCGGGATGATGTCGTACTGCCTCGCATTCTGCGTGTAGTGCTTCAGCTTCTATTCCACGAAGGGGGCCAGCGCGGACTCACAGTCATGCGCCAGCTTCCGGCGCTCTGCAAACAACTTCTGCACCCAGACATACAGCTGAGCAAAGCAGTGAAACGGGTACACATGCCTCAGGTCCTTGATGCGTGCGTTCAGTGACTCGGCTGCGTTGCTGGTTGTGTGGCCGCCACGGGGCACGGGGATGTACACACGGCTCCACGCAGTGAGTGGGATGCCAGGTTCTGTGCCCCCTCCGAAAATGTACTTCAGACCGGGCGCGGAAGCCTTCGCCAACTCCTCCTGCGCGCGCTTGAACTCCCGCGGGGTGAAGGCATGCGCGAGGGTCCAGAAGAGGTCCGCGGCAACACGGCCCGCCTTGGACTTGACGTTCTCGCGGATGTGCTGTGCACAATACGTATGCGTAGCACCTGGCACTTCATGGGCCACAGCTGCAAGAAGCCCGCCATCGCGGTCGGAGATGATGGCAGTCCCGCGGTCACGAATAGTGGGGTACGCCTGCACCTGTTGCTGCACAAACCACAGCCAGTTTTCCTTGTCCTCCTATCCGCACAGTGCCCACGCCATGGGCACTGAGTGGTTGTTTGCATCCCAGTACTGGGCAATCAGAAGCACTTGCTTGAAACCATTTTTCAAAAACGTCGCGTCCATGGTTACGATGCGGCGGACGTGGTTCCAGCCATCACGACACGCCCCGGGAGCGACGAAGGCACGGCGGAAAACCTGCTTCTTGTCTTGCTCTGCGCATGCGAACGTCCGTGGGTCCGCTCGTTTCAGCTGCAAGACAGACATGGCATGTGGACGAAAAATTAAGACGTCGGTGTGTTTCAGTGACATGTCCAGTTGGCGAATGAGCGTACGAAGGAAAAAGTACTAACCTCCTCAACGTACGCCGGGAACAAGGACCACGACAGCGCCTTCTCGCCCATGAGCTGTTCCTGGGCAGCCTTCTTTGCACGGTAGACCACGGGGTACGCCACCTTCTCCCCCGTACGAGCCTCCACGATCTGCTGCAGTGCTTTTGTGTCCGTCGAGGGCCTCCTTTTGATGGTCTGCTCAATGTGCTGTAGTACCCATGCAGCCCGGCGAGCCTAGTCGCCCTTCTTGGTGGCGAGGGAGCACTTGTGGCCATCCACATATTCGATGATGGCAACGTTGCCGTGCTTGCGCTGATAGCGCGCCTTCAGGAGCCACGTGCAGCCTGCTTGCTTCCACTGTCAGCAACGGACTTCGAGACGAGTTGGCTCACTCCGGACCCACGACACTGGCATGCCGCGGTCCACTGCGTAGTCTTGGACAGCTTCGCGACAGGCTTCCATGTTGCGAAAGGCACGCCCGCCTGGGAAATCTGTGCATCTTCCATTGCGTTTTCGCGCACGTCCAGTAGCGGCGTCAACATCTTTCATTGTGGTGTCCGGCGGGGGCAACGGGGTGTCCTCATCAGACGACCCTCCACAGCAGACATCCACAGAGACATGTGAGTCACATGTCAAGGTAACAGGCAGAAGACATGTTGGTGTGACATGACTTGCGGTGAGCGTACTTCGACCAAGCAGGAGGTCCAACCCCGTCGGCGAGGACGCCATGTCCAGAAAGAAAGTGGGTTCAACCCACCAGCACGGTAACCACGAAACGGACGCACACGTTGACTGCCTCCAAGTCGCATCGTGCGCTCTTCAACACGGTCTGGGGAACGAGGAGTCATGCGCTCCACAACATTGACGTGACAGTGCCACTCGTGTTCCTCCCACTCAGTAAAAAGGAAAGATGACTCCGGGTGGTACCGGGAGACGAGGACCTCGGGTGGGTCGTCGTCCTCGTCGGACGGGTAATCGCCTCCACTGGCGTACAGAGTGGCGGCCATGGTGGCCAACAGTGGGTATAACAATGTGCGACATGCGTCCTAATATGCATCGTACCCACCATCTACACTTGGTCCGCATACCCACCAGTTGTTAGCGCGAGGAGGAGGGCCATCCCAGAGACAGAAGCCCGCGGCGACGAAGGGGCGACATTGGGAGAACATGACGACTACACATCAACAATGGCTGAACGGTCAGGACCCCTGCATACGACAAGAGAGAACATCCACATGACATGGCGGTTGGCCAACTTTCCATGACGAAAACCGTCGCGACCCATGCATGCGGTGTGAAGACGTCAGAGGAGGTTACAAGAAATAGTATTCCTATCATGCACCTGGATGACAATCATCGATGAGGGGAGGCACGACAGCTTTGACATGAGAACGTTAGCACCATGTCGCTATACCTCGACGCATCCGCCAGCTGGCGTCGTTGCCATGTGGACGACAACGTCCACCTGGCAACATATTGCGTCCTCGACACGTGCGATTAGAGCCTGTTCGCATGTTGTCCACATCGACGGCATGGCCCGCGTAACGCAACATCACGGCACGTTCGCTGCATGTCCGGCAAAGGAGCTGCGCGGCGTCTGCTCTCGCATGTGACGCTCGTCGACCTTTCTGCGAACGTTCGAAAGTTGATACCCCCTATTTAAACCGGCCAATGAAGTAGGGGATAAGGGTTGCTTCGAAAACATATTACTTCCGTCGGAAGTTGACCTACCCTTAAAGACACCGGAAATGCATTTCAGTCGGTCACGAATTGGTGCGGTCCAGAAATGGTGTCTGAAATCATTGAAACTTGAAATTAAAAACACCGGATACCCACAGTTCACAAACTAATTCACGCAGAACCGGTGTAGCGTGAATTTCTTTGCAATAGTGGGTACGGCATGCATGATCCCAGGCGCGTCGGCGAAAGTGGGTACTGCACATATCTTCTCTGTAAAGTGAGTATCGTGTGTAAAATGTGCGAAAAATGGCCACGACAAAAGTCGGAGGCCGAAACTGTGGGTATCGCGCAATTAGGCCGCTGAAATTAGCTATTTTCTGATTGGCTGATGAACTGAGTAACAAGCTCTACAGAGCTGGGGGGGGCTAGAACTTGGCGGGGTCCCCCATTGCTGTTCATTCTTGTTTCCTAATCAGTTACAATCAGTTTTCAGCTGCTTTCTGGCGCTAACTCTGGCGCGCGTGTTTCTGAGTAACAAATCCAGAGCTTCCAGACTTAGACTCTAGAGCAGCAGACTGAGGGGGCACCTGACTTAAGCAACTAGCGTGGAAGCCCGCACGCTGCATCAACAACGATGCTGCCCCAACCTGCTGCATATTTTCTTTCTGTTGTCACATAGATGGAGTCGAGAGACAATCACAACTTGCATTCGTGTGTTCTCAAACGGGCCCACCAGATGTACGTTGAGCTAAGTAGGATGGAATGACCAGCGCTACGATGCCCCTACGATATCGGTCCGCTACTCGTTTCGTGGCTGCTTGTGTCTCTTGTGATTTGTGACGTTCCTGTCAACCTGTACAGTTTCCTGTGACCACTAGGTCGTGTCCATGCCCGTGCAAATCCCTGATGCGGTCCCAAAAGGCGTCGTTGCATTCCCTAGTGATGGACCACTAGCTCCGAGCTGACCGACGACTGCCCTAGAGTCCTCGATGTTGTCTAGGACCTTCTGCAGCTTCTCTGCTACCTGTAGGATTTCATCAGTGGACTGATTGTGGGCCCGATTTTCATGGTATGCATTTTGTGTCCACCGTTCAATGTCGGAAGCATGCCCATTCATAGCGTCTGGCTTGAGATCCTGGACGTTTAGGTTAACACGGCGTAGCATTCTTACTTGTCTACACAAAATTCCCACCAAAACAGTGTTTTTGGGTCAGTTTTAGGACAGACCTTGCAATGTTGCTTGTGACGACCGCCGTGCGCCGCAACACGTATTTATGCGAGCGACCTATCATTTGTTATCTCTCTCTACAAATGTTATTTAATCATTCTGATACTTTGACTTCTGTCTCCTAGCCGGACTCTTGCCGTTGTGTGTACGACCTCTGACTGTCTTCACCGTCTGACCAAGCACTGACGCCTAGTCGCGGCTATGTTGCTACAAAGCTTCCACGCATCTTCCCATGGTATTAGAGCAGCGAGATAGTTCTCACTGAACTACACAACAGAGACGAACCAGAGCAGCAGCAATGAGCGTGACTGCTGTAGCCGAATCACTCAAACCTGTCGAGGTCACCCAACTACCGCTGACATCACCCGCCTTCAGCACTTGAGAGAGTAGCACCAGCAGCCGTTAGCAACAGCAATAGGAACAGCAGGTGGCACCTACAGCAGGCAGCAGCCGCCACTAGCTGTTGGCATCGCCGCTAGCAAAAGTAGTAGCAGGCGGCAGGTGCTACAGGCGACAGCGGACAGTAGCAGCAGTAGCAAGCTACGAGCAGCGAGCGGGGAGCGGCGAGCAATGAGCAGCGAGCAGCCAGTAGCAGATGCTAATAGCAACGCACAGTACCAGCAAGCATCAGCAATAGCAATAGCAGCACAACAACGCAGCAAAGCACCAGCTCCGTTGTAGCGGGCAGCAACTCCGCAACACAGAACCAGCGCGTAACTGCTACCACAGCTACGGAATTAGCTGCGCGACTGCTGGTGTCGGTGTCGTCGCAACAACAGCAGCCGAGCACAAGCTACTACGGAGCTTCAACGCAGTTTCCGCGTGGCTGCCGCAGAGCAGCCGGCCCCTATAGGGCAACAACTACAAGGGTTGTTAAAGAAAAAACTCTGCAGACGTCAGTGTTTTCCTTGCTGACGTGAGCAGGTCCGTGCTGACGTCAGTAAATCCCTGCAGACATTAGTACTTGCCTTCGTCAAATTTTTGGGTCGGATCGTCAAAAACGTTCGGCGTTTGAATTCCTCGAGAAACACTAACAATTCTACAATTGGACTAGTTTGACATCCCGGCCCATACTATGCGTTTACATGGCTCCGGCCGGTGACAAGGGCAAAGGATCTCTAGATCCCTCTTCCTCCTCTTTAGGGGTCATGAGCCCACACTCGCAGGCTATTGAGGATCTACGAAGCTAGCAGGATGAGACACGTCGTCTGGAGCAATGGCAACAGACTGACACCATCCGTACGCTCACTAAGCTTCTTCGTGGTCAGTCCACGGCCCCATGCCAGACCTCCGAGGGATTTAGCGGTGTCATACCCTCTGCATTGCAGTCAGCATTTGCACCGATAACAGTAGCAGGACACGTCCCGCCACCTCTTGATCCTTGGGATGAGGACCCTGACAAGCCAAGAATGGAGGATGGCACTCACAAGAGCAAGATTTGCGTGCTTCAGGAGGGTCTCCCTCAGCTTCAGATGAGTTCTTGGCCCCCTCACACATTTGGTTCCCATTTTCTGGAGATCCGACCCTCGCTTGATCCCTACCCCAGCAACTTTCCTTGTCCCAGTATCTTCCCCATCCCTCGTCCTTCTCAACCTGTGGTTGCTCTCCCTATGGAGCGACAACACAAGGACTTCGAGACACCGCCCCCACGATATGTCATCGATGACAACTTTGACTGGTGGGAGCTTCTTTTCTAGGTTTGGGCCACTTCAAAGGAAGTGTGGCCCTACTATCACCGTCCACACCAAGTTACGGATCGCTCACAAGTGCTGACAGCGGCCAGGGCAATGCGCCGACCCCTTTATGCCATGCCGCGCGAGACGGTCATTGACTTTTGCACAAGCGCAGGTGTTGATCCACGTCTGGGCTAGGACCTGGCATTGTCCCTGCTTGCTACAGAAACCCACGCCACACGCGCAGCTCACATTCACGCCTTTCACTTCCTTCATCAGGGACCTGCCGAGCCCACTGTCAATTACTAGCGGTGGGCCATGCGCATCTACATGCGCCTTGGGACCTCACGAGGTACACCGTTGTGGTCGCTCCGTACGCTCATGATCAGGGTTCATCTTGAGCACGCAGACATCTTCTCAAGGTACTGCGATGCTGTGCTCAAGCTCTTCTCCACCTCCTTCTAGCTTCTTCCTCGGGCGCATCAGCTTTTCCTCCTGGTGACTTCCGCCCGTAAGGCAGCCATGGCCCTTCAAGAGAGTCCCCTTGCTATATCGGTCATCGCGTCGCCACAGATGCCGTTCTTGTAGTCTGTTCCTCCATCCTCTGGCACATCCTCCTCTTCCTCTTCCACCCCGATTATCCCGACTAAGACGTAGGGTGTGGTAGCAGCAACATAGGGGAAGAAGGGAAAACGAGGCACGGATCGGGCCAGTAGTAGTCGTAGCAGTAGCATTCACCAGGCGGTAGCAATGGACGTACTATTCATCCCAACGACTATGGAGGCGCTCATTACTACACCGAGTGCCAGTAGCCACTTGACTGGGGGCAGATTACTCGCGGTCTTCAGGCTGCACACGCATAGTGGTCTGTGTCGAGCAGCACAGTCTCTCATCGTGTGGCGACCACGACCGCAGCAATTCTCGCTTCCCCACCGGCGAGCAGTGGCGACTGGGACCCACGTGACCGCACCATCGCCAAGCTCCATCACCTTCCAACGCTTCATTTTGAGGGAGATGCGGGTGTGTTGTCATGGCCGGATGATGCACAGGCGGTTTATTTGTCTGTACTTGTGACTAGTGATGACTCATGTGGGGGGGAACAGCTGGCATGTGATGATGATGGGCCTGATAGCAACGATTGGATTCATGAGTCTCACCTTTGTGCCCTTTGTCGTTCCTCCTTAACAGTTACTCAGCGCCCATCGAAGGTCGAGTGTTTCACTACTTGCTGCATAGTGACGTCCTCCAATCGTGATCCGGGTGGCACTTGGATCATCGATTCTGGTGCAACTCACCACATGACCTGTCATCGTAGTAACTTCGTTGTCCTGTGTTCTGTTACGTCTCTTTGCTCCGTTTGTACAGGCTCTGGTCAGTCATTGCCAGTCCAGGGTATTGGGGTTGTGTGCGTTGATGATATAGCATGCCCCTTGTATCTTTTCAATGTGCTTTTTGTGCCTGACCCTGAGCTCAGCTTGATTTTTATGCGTGCCTACACAGTGATGGGACTCTCCACACCACAAACTCCGCGACTGTGTCCGCTGTTGATGCTCGTACCATTGTTCTTCGTGTCTCTGTTGTGGATGATCAGTACCGTGTTTCTCGGATCTTTCATTCTCCTTGCTCTCCTTCCCCTCTCGCTCATGTATTTGTCGGTGGTGTTCTCTCTGCTGCGCACCAGCAACTGCTGTATCGTTGCCTATGTCATGTGGGTTCCAACACTATGTCAAAGCTCATTCAGATACAGCCCGCACTCGGTCTTGACGCGGCCTCTTTCGAGAAGCCCTCCAAGACCGATTGTCTGTTATGTGCCTAGGATAACATGCATCGCTGCATCCACCCTGATTCCCTTTCTTGAGCTCTTCGTCCTCTTGAGTTGCTCCTATCAGACCTTCTCGTTCCTCTCCCCGTTGAGTCTTTGTTTGATTTGGGTAGATACATCCTGACTTTGACTGATGACTTCACCCAGATGCGTTGGGTCTACAGCCTGCACCAGAAGACCGACGCCGCTCTTGTAATCTGAATCTAGCTAGTGATGGCTGAGTGTCGGTCCCACTACACACTGCACACATTCTGCTCGGGTTGTGACAGCGAGTTTCTTGGCTTGATGGACAATTTATTTGTCAAGCACAGGGTTTTTCACCAGGTTTCCGCTACTGCTACTTCTCAGTAGAACGGTGTCTTTGAGCGCTGGAACTGCACCATGGAGGATGCGGTTCGTGCTATGTAGACTGAGTGTGATCTCTTGGAATCCTTCGCGTTTGAACGATTTCCCTACATGACGTGGGTCTGGAACCACTTCCTACAAGGTCCCCTTTTGGACCACGTCACACCGTACAAGCTCTGGTTTGGCCACCGTGTCGATCTACATCTCGTTTGTGTCTCTGGATCCATGGCTTTTGTGTAGTACACCGAGGACCAACAAGGGTCCAAGGTCTCCCCATGGGGTCACTTGTGTGCCTTCGTGGTCATCTCCTTGTGGTCGAAGGCTTGGCGTTTTTGGGACTCTGCCCATCGTCCCATTGTTGAGTCCTAAGACGCGCTCTTTTTTAAGTATCTCACCCATCGTGACCTGACCTTAATCATGTCAATGTCCATCACACACGTTCCTACGTGTGAGGCTTCTCGACGGGTGGAGGAGTCTGGGCCTACGAGCACTTCTCGTCCGGCTGATGTGTCTGTTCGAGCCCCGTCCACTTCTCGGTCTCGGCTCTTGATGACCCAGCGATCATAGCTGCCGGCCCAGAGACCTCTCTAGCCTAGCCTATTACTACCTCTGTTCCCACGCACCCCACAGGCACCCATGATTCTGTACCCATGTCCACTAGTACTCTTGCCTCTGAGCATGATCCTGTATCTACTCCTGCTGCTATACCTAGCCCTGTATCTCCCGACATTTCACCAGCATCTCCTCACACGGCATCATATGCCCCCCAGTCCTCACCAGATGTGGTCATGCCTGTTTCTACACCTGAGGTGAGCTCCTTAAAGCCCAGGTTACTCGTGTGTGCCCTACATTCATCTTTGACTATTGGTCTCTGGAGTCCAGCGAGTGTCCAGTCTCGCACCTAGGCGCTCCACTCGCAGCGTTGCCAGTGGTGATTTCAGCACAAAGGCCGTAGGCCTGAGTGTCCGCACACATCACAGAGAGGATCATTAAGCGTGCCCTGTAGGACATGACCAGGTCACTGGCGAGTTTCACTTTGCTTGTGATACAGCAGATGACCTTGTGGTCATGAGGCCCAGCTCTGAGGTCATCCCCCCTCCCTCCTCTGTTGAAGAGGATAGTAGGTCCAGCCAAGCATAAACATAAGAGGTGGAAATGCATGGATAGGTTTGCATGCTGTTTGAAGTCGAGTGAGCCCGAAGACGAGTATCCTAGTTCTAAAGTGGCTCTTGTTTCTAGTTCATGCCAGAAATAGATGCAAGACAACGGGATGGAAAAAAGACAATGGTACATACATGTGGTGCGAGCGAGACTGAGGAGGAGGACAAGGTGGACAAGGTGGCCTTAGGTTTTTAGTACCTACTTTTACTTTACACAAGACCTAAGGATACCAAGGACATGTGTGACGAGCTGCAACCTCCAAGGAGTTGCAGGAGGTACTGCACCCCGTTGGCAGGGGTACTAACTTGTTTGGGGTTCCAAGGACGGAACATCTTTTGGAGTTTGTGCAGCTCCAAAGAAAAGACTCCACACCTTGGACAGAAGCAGCAAGGGTCTGCACACTTCTCTAGGGATTCATTGTGAGCAACGCTCGCAGATAAGGCACACTAGGAGGTGTGTGCCATCTAGGTGCTTGTGCCTGTGAAAGGGAAAAGGTAGAGGCTGGAGGGTGAGGAAGAGGCGTGATAAACTAATTAGGAGGGAGTTCAGGTATTGAGGAAGAGAGGGGCTGGGTCTCGAGAAGGGTCGGGGTCGGCGCAAGGAGGCAGACCAGCCGGGGTGGTCGGCACGGGCAGTGACCCTCTTTGCACAGCGTCTCTCTATTCTGGGGATCCGGAAGTAGTGTGGAATGCTCCGAGACTTTGGCTTGTGGCATGGTGGGGATGGACCTGTCGCTGGGCGCAGTCTCTTCTGTCCCGCTAACATGGACTTGTCGCATGGCAGCTTGAAAAGGGGAAGAAACATCCAAGGGTCTTGAGACTCTTGCCTTCTCTGATCAATGTTGCAAAAATCCCCTGGAGGGAGAGGAGAGTGTCCAGACCCTTTGATGTTTCTTCTCCTTTTCCTTCCGTTTCTTCTTCCACCCTATTGTGCTGTGNCTCTATTCTGGGGATCCGGAAGCAGTGTGGAATGCTCCGAAATTTTGGCTTGTGGCATGGTGGGGATGGACCTGTCGCTGGGCGCAGTCTCTTCTGTCCCGCTAACATGGACTTGTCGCATGGCAGCTTGAAAAGGGGAAGAAACATCCAAGGGTCTTGAGACTCTTGCCTTCTCTGATCAATGTTGCAAAAATCCCCTGGAGGGAGAGGAGAGTGTCCAGACCCTTTGATGTTTCTTCTCCTTTTCCTCCCGTTTCTTCTTCCACCCTATTGTGCTGTGGGTGGCGGCGTGACATTACCAAGTGCATGTGCCAGTCTATTGTGGGAGTTTCTCCCATTTCATTGATGACCCACTTTTGGGGGGATCGTCGGCCTCCCAATGTTTCCGGCTTGCTTCCACCACTACCTCTCAAATGGAAAAAGAATAATAAAAAATGCTCAGTGGGCAACAAAACCATAAGAAAAAATATATTCTCGCAACCCCTGGTTTGCGACGCCCTTGGAAGACATCCTCACACGGTATTGAATGGATGATAAACAGTTGTTTTCCACGCTTATACCCTAGTGATATTTGAATTCGACGACTGAGGTGTGCAATAAATTTTTCAACGACTTTTTTGCCCTTTTGTAATTATTGTAGGGTTTTTTTGTAATCGACAAAAATGGGGCGGTGGGTCATTAAATTCAACGAACGAGCCTGTTCGATCATTTCATTCCGACGAGAGCGACGACCGTTCAAAAATTTAGAGTCTCAAATTACCCATCCGAGCATACAACGGGCAGAATCGGCGCGAACCACATCCGATGTGTCGCACGACGGCTGCGTCTATTGTATGTGGCCGAAGCGCGAAGCAACGGGCTGTGGAAGGCTTTCCGTGCATGATTTCGTGTTGCTCGACAGTCGTAGTCACACTGTCACAGTCTGCCACCTAACCACTCATCATGGACAATTTTCTGAGCAAGGTTATCCCGGAAGAGCGTACGTGGCGTCTCATGCAGGCGGCCAGCCACGGCCCACCTACACGTGCCCCCCTGCCTCGCCGTCCGGTTGGCCATCCTCGCAAGAGAATGGCACTAACCTTTGACAACTCAGAGTAACCGAGTCCCTCACCAGAGGGATACTCCCTCTATCTAGAGAGGGAGGCTCTCGATCAACGTAAACAGGCATCAACACTCACCCTTCCCTCAAACATCACGCTTGTCATCGTCCATGAAGCTGTGCCACGCGTTTGGAACTACAGTCCCGGAGCAAGTCCTTCTAACGTCAACAAGGGAGAGGGTAGCATGCCCGAGCAGCCACGAACCTCTTCTGAAGTGGGCCCCGTGCGTCGTCCACCTACTGCAAGTGAAAAGGGAAAAGGGCCAGCTATCCACCCCCCTTCCAATAAACCCCGTCCACCAATGCAGCGGAGGTCTCATTTCCCTGGCATCGTCATCAGCGATGGCTTCCTTCCATCTGGCAACAGCCCCCATCCGAACCCTGATTTTGGTGGACCAAGAGCTGCATCGAAGAAACATCTGCCTATCCAACTGTCAGTTCAGCAACTTTCGTCAACATCGAGCGGCTCATAGAGCAGTAGCAGGAGCAGCAGCAGCAGCAGCAACAGCAGCAGCCGCGACAGTGAGCAATCAAGTGACAATTCTACGGACACAGAGTGTCTACAGCTCACCGTGACGCAGTCGACCACAACCGGGTCCTCGTCCGGCAGCTGCAGCAGTCACAAAAGGGGCCGCTACAATGACTGGTTTGGAAGCGGACATTTCCAACGGATATATAAATCTTGTAAAAGCCATGTTAGTGCCTATGTAGCCGTTCAGCACTTGAAACGGATATTCCGCATGCCCGACAGGTTTTCAGTGTTCGATGCCCTCGCACCGAGTACCGTCCACGGGTGGTTTGTGGACGGCATAAAAGTGGTGAAGCCCCAGAATGAAGCAGCAGTCATCGCCTCCATCGCCGCCGGTCCATCGGCTCCGAAAAACTTGAAGAAGAGGTTGCATGGGTGCGGGTTGAAGCGGGCATGTCTCGCAAACAACCTCGAGCTGATGGAGGCGATGAAAGCTCGACTCACTGCCGCTCGCGAAGTCGGACATGCCCTGAACTCAAAGGGCATCCGACGCAAAATCCGAGGCATTGTAGCGTTGCATGCCCCCGATGAGCTGGAGCAGCTGGGGTTGTCTGCTTTCAGCCGCACGTGGATTCGCAAATTCATCGCGAAAGAGCTCCGATGGGCATGGCACTCTGCAACGACAGCGGCGTAGAAGGTTCCGGTAGACTGGGAGACACAAGTGCTGACGATGTATCGCCGTGCTGCTTGCATGGTGATGTAAAAGATTTCTCCGCTAATGGTGCTGAACGCCAACCACTCGAGCGTTCAGCTCATGCCGGCAGCAGGTCACACGTACGCACCACGCGGGTCGTCTGATGTCGGCATCGTCCGTCAGGAGGACGAGCGGCAGATTAGTGTCGTCGTGACGTCAACGATGACCGGCGGCCTCTTGCCCATGCAGCTCATTTTCGATGGCAAAACTGAGCGCTGTCTCCCCCATGGTCCGAACGCCGAGATGTTGATGGACGCCGGTTGGGATCTCACGTTCACCCAATCGCACTGGGCCAATGGAGACATGACGAGGCAGTGGGTCCGTAACGTCGTCCACCCGTACTACCGGACAACGTGCAAGGCGCTGGGGGTTCGAGAGGGCGAGGCGCACGTCCTTCTCGTACTGGACACTTGATGTGCGCAATGCTGCAACTCGTTCCAGGAGTGGCTTTGGGATAATTTCCTCTACATGCACATGGTTTACATCCCCGCCGGATGTACCCCCAAAGCGCAACCTGCTGACGTAGGCATTATCTGCCCACTCAAGAACAAGCTGGAGGAGCTATTTTCGGAGTGGGGGACTGAACGTTCGAGGGAGGGAGGGAGCATGTATCTTGGCATGGGGGTATTGAAAGAGGCCATTTGTGGATGGTTCTATGATGCCTGGATGTACGTCCGTCACTTTGAGCCCATGGTCAAAAATGCATGGGATTGTTGTAACTTTCCGCGGGTGTTTGATTCTGCATTCCAGAGAGCGGCGGCACCATTCGCAGGACAGCTGCTGTTCCACGATGACCCCATAGTGGAGGACGACTATGTAGTGTGATTGCTGATGTGTGAAGTCATGTTCTTTCATGTTTGAAGATGAATTTTTTTTGTCGTTTCTCTCCAATTCCGCGCGTCTTTTGGTTTTTTTGTCTCTTGTGTCCACGACCAAGTTGCACGTGATCGGTTCACAGATGTTCATGCCGGGACTCGTCGAATATGTATGAGTCAGAGAGTATTACTGTTAAGTACATATAATGAACTGGACTGGAACGAAAATGTTTGGGCGTGGTTTGCACCAAAAAAACACAGGTGGGACATTAAATTTGATGAATTCATTTTGGAATTATTTTGATGGTACTTTTGAATTCGATGAAAACCCTTTTTCGACGAAAATCGACCATGGCAAAAATAGTTAATATCGAAATCGAAGTTCACTGGGGTATGTGTACAACCGTACTGAATGTTTAGATCTTAGTTTTACCAATTATGATTTTTGGATTCTTTCATTTCGTCGGCTGAAAAATATATTCTGGTTTTCTTGGAACTCATCAAAGAGTTAGGTGTGACACCTCAAATTCGGTGAGTGGTCCATTACAGTTTCTCAATACAACGAAGTGCCACTGCCCGTTCGACGAAAAAGGCTATTTGCTGTTAGGATCGCAACCAAAAAACTGATCAAGCCGTGGCAGGGGACCACTTCACCCTGCAACCACCAATCAAGGGTGGCAACGGTCTCATGCATGCTATAGATGCGTACGCCAATCGTCTGTCAATCACTACACTCAACAATCAGGATATAGACTTTGTCGCGTCTCTTGGCGTGGGTACTGTTTTGGTGTAGTCATCTATGTGGGTTGCACTCCGTGTCCTTCAATGTGATAAAGTGTATTGTGTGCCGATGTTTACACCTAGCATGTCCATTGTTGTTGCTACTCATGCCCATGTCGCTCATACGCTTTCTTTGAAGCATACGTGCTTGCTTCATTGTCACCTTTGCCATGTGAGCACTACTGCAATTCACAGTCTACTACATCATCAGTCTGCCACTTTCTCCACTCCTTGCACCACTCACTGCAATCGTTGTGTGCAAGGAAAAATACATCATTCTCCTCGTCATGTTTCCACATCTTGCACCTATGAGACTCTCGCTCCTGTCCATGCTCATATCTTGGGACCATTCTCAATCGAGTTCCTTCGTAGCGTTTTCTATGTCGTTTGTCTGACTGACAACTGTTCTCGCTTCCATTGGATTTTCCCCCTCTATCTGAAGAGTGATGTCGGTACCACGATCAAGACCTGGCTTGTTCAAGAAGAGGGTGCCTACTACTTTAAGTTGTAGATTTCTCATTTTGATCGTGGTGGTGAGTTCATTGGACCTAACCTGTGTTTTCTTACACTGGCCAGTGTTCGGTTGGAGTTGTCTGCACCCTATACCCCTCAGCAAATTGGGTTTTGCTGAATGTTGGAATCGTACTCATGCGGTTGGGGTTCATACCATGCTAGTCGAGTATGGCTTGTCTGAAGCTTTGGCTTATGCGGCCATGCAGTACTTGAATTGGGTGTGCAATCGGGTTCCTCATGGGCCCCTTCCACACCACGTCACTCTGTATAAACACTAGTACTACCGTCG
>SZWC01011081.1:35605-58773 GCA_023375785.1 Penium margaritaceum | reverse complement strand
ATGATGATGATGATGATGATGATGATGATGATGATGATGCAGCTGCTGTTGCTGTTGCTGCTGCTGCTGCTGCTGCTGCTGCTGCTGCTGTTGTTTTTGTTGCTGCTGCTGCTGCTGCTGCTGCTGCTGTTCGCATTGACCATTGGTGGTCCCACTGCACACTTCAATGAGCAAAGCTGATTTCCATTCTTTTAAGTCTGCCACATTGGTAGGCTTCGCTTCACTATGAAGTTTCACTCCCTCTGCCTACTGCTCGTCGCTGCATCTCAGCACCAATTGTTGCTCATTGCACCATGCATATTGTCGCACATCACACAATACCCATTGTCACTCAATGCACCACACCCATTGTTTCTCATCGCACCATACCCATTGTTTCTCATCGCACCATACCCATTGTTTCTCATCGCACCATACCCATTGTCTCTCATCGCACCATACCCATTGTTTCGCATCGCACCATACCCATTGTTTCTCGTCGCACCATACACATTGTTTCTCATCGCACCATACCCATGGTTTCTCGTCGCACCATACACATTGTTTCTCATCGCACCATACACATTGTTGGTCGTGGATGACAGGTACGGGATTCCGACGTCCTCTCTGTATGGAGCGGCCTTCGTCCTCTGGTCAAGGGAAAGCCAGCATCGAGCAAAGGAGGAGAAGCTTCGGAGGGAAAGGATGCTGCAAATGGTGTGAAGATCGAACAAGGGGATGGGGACAAGGAGACATCAAATGTGGTGAGGGATCATGTGGTCATCGTGGATGAGGATACAGGCTTGGTGACCATCACAGGAGGAAAGTGGACGACGTACCGAAGCATGGCGGAAGAGACGGTGGACATCGCCTTGCAAAGACTGAAGCACCTCCCCTCTCCTTCCCTTGACGGCTCTTCAGCCTCTGCCCCATCCTCCAGGCAAAGCAGCGGAAGAAGCAGCAAGAGCGTGACTGAGTGGATTCCCTTGACGGGAGCAGAGGGTTACGGCCGGCACGTGTTTGCGCAGCTCGCGCAAAACGCGGTGGTTCTGAGGAGAAGGAGCGCGGACAGCAAGGCAGTGGAGCCGGCAAGATTGGACACGGCCACGGCAAGGCACCTGGCGCAGAGCTACGGGGCGAGGGCATTCCGTGTCGTAGACATCGCTGCGGTGAGTGTGTGGGTGCAAGAATTTGACCAGGTGTGATGACAACGTGACTCTAAGGGACCTAGCTGAATGAACTTCATTACAGCTCACCTTCTGTGTTCTGCAAAACACTTCAGGCTCAAAATTGCTATTGAGCAGTCAGGCCAATGAGCTAGGCACGGCCAGTGCTAGGCAGCTGGTAGAAGTATCAGCAAGGCACCCAGGAGATCCATGTAGAGGGTGTCTTGAGTGGTCAAGATGGTTGCGGCAAATGAGTGGGTGCATGAGGGTAAGGTACCGCATGCTGTTGTAACTCATGGTACCTTACCGTACTAGCGGCGCTGTCAGCTGCTTGATAGTTTGGAACTGGACAGCGTGTCCCTGCATTGTCTGGATCAGAGCTGCTTGGAGCAAGCACCAATGCGTCATGTGACCTCATCTTGAGCTGTGTGCAATGCTCGTGTTCTGTGTGGATGTGTGTGTTTCACACATGTTTTATTGCATGTGCGGATGTGTGTTGCTTCACACATGTTTTAGTGCATGTGTGGTGTTCCATAGGGCAGTGGCTGCTGTGTTGCGCAAGCCTGGGCAGTTAGTCCTCTGGTCTCAGAAATGATGATTGTCCATGCTGGGTGATCCACCGAGGTGCTTGTTGTCCCCCTCAAATTCTTTGCTCCATTCCCCCATGCCCCTCCAAACTGGTCATGAAGACAGAAGTACCGTCCACCCTCCACTGCAGACTGCGTGGTCCTGAGTGCACCAAAAGTGCAAGTTGTATTACCGTCAGCACGCAACATGCGAAAAGAAGCCAGGAGCTTTTCTTCAGCCCCCGAAAACTCAGCTTCCCTGCATTTCCCTTGCCTTGCAGGAGTCTTCCTTGGGCGCAACTCTGGTGCCAGACTTCCCTGTCATCGAGGCCGAAGTGGTGTACTGTGCACGCCACGAGATGTGCCAAACCGCTTCAGACTTCCTTCTCTACCGCTCGCGCCTCGCATTCCTCGATGCTGATGCAGCCATGGCCGCCATGCCCCGTGTCGTTGAACTCCTGGCAGCTGAGCATGGGTGGGATCGTCGACGGAAAGCTGTTGAGACCATGATGGCAAAAGCAGCCATTGAAGCATTCAAGAACCTGAAGTGATGTGATGGGAACAGATCAACGTGACACGAGCAGGTCTGGTGCATAGAGGAAGAAAGCCAACGGGCAACTCAGCTCTGTGCTCAACATAACATCCTCATGGGTTCGTTGCTGTTCCTCTGCTGGTTAGGACATTGGAGGGGGAGAATACTCAACGGACTGGTGGATGTTGGTGATGTGGACCATCATGTCAAATGGTTGGCATGTGGTGCTTTTTTGGTGGTATGTCCTCCGCTGTTGGCTCAGTCAATGAGACAGGACATGGTTCTCAGTGGTGGAAGGAGCAATGCTCTCCATTCATTCACGTGTTATGCTACGAGGAATTTTGCAAGGAGTGAAGCAGAACCTGGCCACGCATTTCTTCCTTGAGCTACACAAGCAGCATCTATTTGCTATTTGTTCCTCTTGAACTAGTGGTGCAGTCTCGCCATCACACAATGGCCTTCTGTAGACTGGAGGAGTTTCTAATTGACCGACTGGATCCATACATTCCAGTGTTGCAGTGTCCCCCCGCAAATGCAATGTCGAGCCTGGCCATGTGTGACATGTCTGCACCATTGTCTACTTCCTAGTCACTATAACTTATAAGTTTCCCTGCATGCTCTTGGTCATTGCAACCTTGAGTTCCAGTCTGTGATGAATTTGCCCAATACATTGTTTGTGATTGACTGTTCTGATCATAACAGGGCACAGGCACTTGCCATACACATTCGCGATGAGACATGAGCACTAAGCAACCTTTTTATGCTTTTACACTGGCAGTGCAAGCCACTAAAGGTCATCTCTAGTGCAAATAGTCTCTCGATGTGGTTTTCCTCACTTGCGACTGTGCCATTCACTTGAAGGACAGTTGACCTTCACGAGATATGTAATTTACACAAGGAAAATATGTACACATTTTTGTAATCTAGTATGAGGTAAGCTTTGAGTGTACATTACTTCTGGAAACTTTACGCTAAAGCATTTTGAGATGCTTCAAAAGTTCAAATCTGTGAAAAGAGAGCTAATGAGAATATCATCTGCAATCAAACCAAGTAGGGAAAGGATGATGCAATCTACAACACTTGGGAACACTGTCCATGCATAGGAACAGTTTGAACCAATTGATGATGTAACAAACGCTTTACACAGGGAAGGCAAGGCTGCAGAAAGAAGGCCTCCTCAGAGAGCCTAAGTTGGCACGAGGCTAGCCATTGAATGGCAAGTCCGTGCCTGGAAGGAAACGAGGAGGGTTTATGCACTGGTGAACTTTGTCACAGCCTTGGTGCCTTCTGAGACCGCATGCTTAGCCAACTCGCCAGGCAGGATAAGTCGCACAGCAGTCTGAATCTCCCTGGACGTAATTGTGGGCTTCTTGTTGTATCTGGCCAACCTGGACGCTTCTGTCGCCAGCTTCTCAAAAATGTCATTGATGAACGAGTTCATGATGGACATGGCCTTTGATGAAATTCCAGTGTCGGGATGGACCTGCGGCGGACAAAGACACACGCAGATGTCAAAAGACCCAGTCGCAAAGGCATTGAGGATACTTGTATGACCTGGTTTGAGGATGGGACTGCTTCCTGACAACCAGGGAGACGTGGAAAAAACGGCCTTTCCTTGGCCTCAGTGCGACTCCTTTGGATTTGCAAAAGGGGTCGTGGGCTGAGCTGGCCAGCAGAGTGAAACATGCTCTACGTCGTGTACGGCGGCGTAACAGCTCATCTCATATGCACGTGCATGATGGCAAGAACGGTTGGACCTGTCTTACATCACGGTAGCAAACGGAGGCACGGCGCTAACCTGCTTCAACACTTTGTAGATGTAGATCTTGTACGTCTCGGAAATGGCCTTCTTGGGCTTCTTCTTGTCGCCGGACTTCTCACCAGCGGGCTTTTTGCCAGCAGGTGCTGCCTTCTTGGCTGCAGGCTCCTTCTTCGCGGCCTTCTTCGATGCCTTCTGCTCTGCATCAGCCTTGGGAGCCATGGCGAAGATTCTTTTCGGGGTCTTTCGGGGGCAGGCAAGAACAGTGGTCAACAGCGAGGTGGATCAGTCGACGGGAAAGTCGACGGGAAAGTCGAAAGCGAGGTGGATCAGTGCTTCGACGAGCTACTAACGAGAGGGCAGTTGGGATGGATAGTGTGCTCGGACGATTCGTAGTGGGAGAGGGGTCTGTCGCCTTACGAAGACGACGCGTTGTGAGCGGTAGAAGCTTTATCATATTTGTAGGTCTGGAGGTTGGGGGCGTTTCGATGCTTCCCTTCCATGCAGAAAGAGACGCTTCCGACCGTCTCAAACTAGAACAGCTGAAAAAAGTATAAAACGCATGGCGAGTGCATCGAACGTACCAATTCCAGGACTTTAGCCACCAATAGTAAACAAGCACAAAGATGGACGATTTCACCGGCTCGTCGTCCGATTCCGTGGAGCTAGGAAACATCTAGCCGTCAAAAATCAGTCTTCCGCGACTATTGTCCCAATCCATCTAGAAAACTATTTTAAAAGCTGCTGGTCCGCGAATAGTTCTTCCGGGACCTGACCATGCCACGCCCTAAAATCCTGCAAGTCAGTGGACTCCACTAAACCACATCTCCCCATGGTCAACTTCGTAACCTCGCACGGTATGAAGAATAAGCATCGTACACATAAATTAGGGACTTGGAACGTCGCTTTTCCCTCTTAAAATCCGTTTCTTGAAAATTTTTTTCAACCATTAAATCTATAATGTTATTGTGCCCACAAAGGAGCTCGACATTCATGTTCTCAACCATAACATGTTGCATCTGCAATCTAGATTTTGAAATCAAATGATATTATAAATCTTTATTTTCATTTTATTGGAATTTCAACGTTTGCTCCATGATATTGTTACAACTGGTGGCACGGTCGACTCCAAAACCTCCACCAATCGGATTCTGATATTCAAGTTTCATATCATCGGCTTCTAAACAGGTTGAATTCTCGTCTTTATTCGGCAAACTGACTTGCCGGGGAAACAGCATCTTGCATTGCCGTGTGATTTTGTGCCATGGGGGCGAGAGAGGAAGTTGTCACACGACGGCGATAACGAAGCACCACAATTGAAGTATGACCGGACATCCAATGGCGTCAATGTTGTTCTTTATGTTGCAGTACCATCTGCCAGGATGGGAAGCACGTGCATATGATCTTGCGGGACGTTGCTGGGACATGCCTAGGATCACGTGTAGCGCGAGCTATGTGCATAATAACTACAAAGGGAAACCTCGCAAACAATTATAGGTGGTTCTTAACTTACCCATAAAATCAATGCACACCAGTTTATAGGAATATCGACATTGCGGAGTCACCGATGAAAAATGGAAGCGTGACAAGCCTCGCTCATTTAACAGGCCAAAATGTGCTGGGAAATCTCCACAGCTTACATTTTGGCCATTCACCTCTGCTGCAAATATCCACACCTGCGTGGATTTCTTGGGGAATTATTCATAAGCTATCGCAGCTCAAGGCACGTATCGGATACAAAAACCTTGCATGTGCAGAGTTCCGGTGATCATACGTGCCGAGCACATAACATCTAGTCGTCGGAGTTGAGAAAGGTAGTGGCTTGAATGTGGCGGTCATCCACGATGGACCATCCCAGTGTATTGGTACTGGGTCTTTGGCCCGTGCAATCCACGGCCGGGGGAACGTGGATACTTATGTTGTGATGGTTTTCACGATGTGCCGCATCAGTTGACTACAAGTCTCTGCCATATAAGTGATCCCCGACAACACAGATTAAAATGGTGCAATTGGGATCCCTCGCCCCTAATGCTTCATAAGCCAAGGAAAGAAACAAGAAAGAAACATTGTCTACGAAACTTGCCATAAATGGTAACGTAATGGCTCTTAATTTCGTTTTTTTTTTCCGTGAATTTAATGATCCTTAATTTTGAGTAAAAATAAACGGTCCAATTCAATTCCTGCTCTCTTTAAGTTCGTTGAAAAAAGGGGCCATGGTCTCTTGAATTCGGCGACCGCTTGAGCTCGATGATTCCGTGATCCTTGATTTCGGCGATCGTGCTGTCGACAACGACTGCTTGTAGCGCGCGCACGCGCAAACTCCTCGTACAAACGGTCAGTGTCGATCAATTTTTGGCGCTTGCAACGGTCAGCAACATTGCTGCTGTTGTCGCTGCTCTTGTGTCGACATCGCATCGGAGTGCATCGCTGTTCAGCGCGCTCTCGACACAATTGAGCCTCACATTTAAGAAGAGGCTGACGTATGTGTGGGATACATTCACTACCAGCACCAACCTCAATACTCACGTTCTCCTACTCTCATTCTACAGACATGGACCGCTTCCTGAAGGTGGTTTCGCCGGAGGAACGCGCTCGCCGTCTACACCATGCAGTGCGTCAGGGCCCTTCGCCACGTCTAGCTCCACCCAAGTGCCCCGTGGGTCGTCCGCGTAAAGTTGGAATTCAAACCATGTCTTTCCATGTTCGAATGTTTGAATCCCTTCGCACGTGACAGTAGCGACAAAGCGTCAGATGAGTGTCCGGCGAGGACAGTTCGGTTTCACGAACGTGACATCTCGTCGAATGGATTTTCTCACAAATTACAATGTCAGTGAACACAAAACTAGCCCCAAGCAGTATAGGACAGTGCCACCCACGCAAACATGCAAAAGTTGACCATAGACTCTTAAAATCGACGAATGCATTTTCAAATTATTCTACGTACCCTCTTAATTTGATAAAAAAAAAAGATCGACAAAAACCGACGACAACCCAAAAAATTAATATCAAAATCAATAATCAGCAAGGTGTACAGGCCAGTCTTCCAACTTTCATTAGTCTCTCCCATTGGCCGTGGACGTCGGGGGCTAGAGTGTTCTGTACACACCAAAACAAGCCAAGAGACTGAACTTGGGCCCCAAACGTACCGTGGCTTGTATATTTATGCCTGTTGGCTTTAAGAGTGTAATAGTTTAGTGGCACTGAACGCGACAATCCCCAGCATTTTGAGCACTACATATGAATGCTCATTTGACGTCTCCGCTTCCAAATGTTTCTTCTCTACAGTTCTCTTATGCAAGAGGTGGTCCATAAGTAAGATGGAATGGTTAAGGTGGCATCCAAGCCTGCGTATCGTTGCAACGATGGTCAGCTACCCTCGTGTGTCGGCCTCGCTGCTGTCATGTCTGCATTTCCTGGAGTGAAGCATCACCATACTGTTAACGTCTCCAAGGTTGTCATGAAGCCCATGTGTGCCGCGCCATTCACCGTATTCATACATCTAGACAATATCTTCCCAAACTTCTCCACCTCAGCAATTTCCATTGATACCTTACATGATGGGCTTCACGTCCCATTGCAACGTAACGGGTGGTGGCAAACACATTAAACCACGACAATCTTTGTTGTGTGTTATGTGGTGCCTCAACGTTTTGTTGTGGGATGATAGGTGGATTGCCACGTTCCAATGCAGGGCCTAAGCTGGTGACAACAGTGGTGTACATTTCCCACGAGACCACTGTCACTCTGATAAGTGACTTGCACTTCTGTTGATAAAATACAACACTCGACGTGTGAGGTATGTCATAGCCTTTGCACTTTAAACGAGCCTTATAATGGTTAGAGCAAGCCTCTCTTTCGGGTTTTCATCGTTTACTTACCATTTTCAAGTCCTCGTGTACTTACCATTTTCAGTTAGAATTGTGCCATTAAATAGAGAGCAATAGTAACGGGTGAAGTAGCTGAGATACCCACAAAAATGCAGTGTGTGACTCTTATCCTCAATCATCGCACACACGAGGCAATCGTCCAACATTGCAAGAAAAGCAACGGGCCGCCTACCACGTATGACAAAGCATCCGTTTGCGTACGGGACCTTGCATGTATCAATAATGGCCAATACTCGTATTGTACATCCGGTCGTCCAGTAAAACTGTCGAATATTGGAAAGGAACCAAAGTTCTTGGTCTCATTTCATACTATATGTATGACCGCGGAATGCATACTCGACAGTATGGCTTTGTTAGGTACTTCCATGAATGTTAGAATGATTCATTACGTCCATACAAGTTTTCATGCATTGGGAACGTTTTCATGTTCCCATGAACAATGTGCTCATGAGCATCGGAGCAAGTTTTCCGACATGTCGTGTTGACGTTTGTTACGGCCATAAAAGGCACCGATGTCAATGACACCCTCCGTGTGCCATGATACGTTGTCCGTTGAACATGCATGTTGACCATTTATGTAGTGTTCGATGGGAGCCCTCAGTCTTGCATGCGCAGGGATAGGGTGGTGGAAAAAAACCATAGCCGCAAGGTCAAGTCATGGGGCATGGCACCATGGCGACGGACACCATGAAACAACATGTAGTACATACGTCTTTTTAGACTATGACAAGTGGTCATCGCATTCAGGTTTGTTGCACCTCCTCAGTTGCGAGGCCAATGTATACTTTATACCACAGGACAATGAGAATGTCGTGTCATCGAGACATACGGTTGGAGTATGGACATGGCATTTTCGCTCGTCATCCGACGAGGTGAATTGGCAAATCGGATATGTCAGGCATGTGATCCGTAACACAATATAGAAGTATCCATTGTTGGTGTCGTGGCATTCCAAACATGGGCTAGTGTCCAAATGGGTGAGGATAATGCCTCCAACAGTTGGCCTTTACTCTAGCTAGGCCTGGAGGACCAACCTTAACATCGTGTATTGCTACACATGACAATGTCATAGACCAGCCACACACTCTCCTCGTCCACCGCCTTCTATCCCTTTCAAGGCATAATCTGGTGGTCAGGCATCTTTGCTCAGCCTTTCCAAGTACCTACTGCCTCGTGCTATGCCTCGTTGTCGATATGCCAGCCCGGCAGTTGCTGCTTTGGACCAGAAAACACAGATCCACGATGCGAGAAACATGTTCGGAGGCTAGCCTGCCATTTGCTGATTAGCAACTGCCAACCTTTAATGGCCAGGCCCATCATCTAGTGGAGCCACAACCGCAACCCCCTCTGGCAGCCCTAGCATGCATGTGCCTGGCTGGTCATAGTTGAACCTGCTACTCCAACACAAAAGTGCACAACTATAGTCACTAGTCCAGTCCCTCTTTTCCACCACCGAGAGAGGAACAAGAACTGGCCCATCATCCTAAATTGCCCCAAGCATCCTCCTAGACACTCACGTAAGGTTTTGGACATCCACAACTTTTCCCACTATCCAATGTAGACATTTTGCTAGGCCCACCTCTACCCCGCCCAGCATGGACGAGCTCAGTTCTCTTGTTTTGGAGATGCGGGTAAGGAAATGGAATAATATTGCGAGGACGACTCTTGCGTGCACTCCTACAATCACACCACGAGGAACATCTATTTCCTCATCCTCCAGTAGTGCACCAAAACCCAAGAGGTGCACGTAGCATGTCTAGTTCACCGAGGGATACGCACACATCATCAATGTGGTGGTCACCGGCCCAAATAGTGTAACCTACAGCGAGGCACTCCAGAACCCGTAGACCACCTACCGTCAACTCGATGGTCATTACCCATACGATAATATTACGTGTTGCCATCCGCCCCCGGTACAAAGTGGAAAACCTACGCGAGATGCACAAGGCAAGATGATATTGGAACTATTGCACGAAGAAGCTTTTCAAAATGTTGCAAGCATCAGCGTGGTTTGCAGGCTGTGTTTGCCAACTGGACAAGGATGTTTAAAGAAAAAAAGATCCGACAAACAACTATGTTGCCAGTAGGAAAGAACAGCTGCCTCTGGTCGAGCAACACACGACACAGTAAAAGTTACGAGAAGGAGCAGAGATAGAGGTGATATAGGAAGTTGCAGCATTCACAGAACGCCAACCGATATCTAAGGACGTGGCCAAATTACATGTGATGTGGGGCTCAACAGCTAGTCCACGCAGAGACAGAAGAAGTGGAAGAAGTCGCATCAGCCAAGAATATCATATCAGCCTCGACACCTAGGAAGTTCATAGTCGTCTGGAGAAGTTTTCACCACTTGTCGAGGAATTCAAAGGGATTTTTCGTGGTGAACTGTTTGAAGAGTTGCTCCTGTAGCAAAATGTTGACGACCACTTAGACCAGAATTCAGGTAGTAGACCAATGGTAAAAGGGACCTATAGGATGAGCAATCACGTGCTAATTGAACTCAAGAGAGATGCTTGGTGAGGACTTCATCATACCATCCATGTCATTATACATAACACTCGTACTTTTTGCAAAAGGAAGATCTGGAGAGATGCAAATGCGCGTGGATTAACGAGCGTCAAACAACATCGCCATCAATAACCACTACCCTCTCCCGTGGACAAAAAAACCTTTTGACCAACTACGTGGGATTCAAACTCTAATCATGCAGTGCCTATCATCAAATGTGCGTATTTTACATGGACGTCAAGAAGACAGCATTCGGCACAATACAGGCACTTTAAGTTTACTGACATACCGCTGAAACTCACAAGCACCCTATGACATTCACGACAACGATAAACAACATATTTTACCCATACCTCAACGACTTCATTGTCGTAAACATATACACCATCCTGGTCTACAACCGCACTCCAGAGAACCATAATGGATATCTCCAAAACGTTCTCCAGATTTTACGAAGCGGAAAATGTTTTGCAAACTATCCGAATGCGACTTTGGCAGTCGTTTCATTGAGTATATACACCACATCATTGGCAGTGGACGGATCACCATGGACCCCAGAAAGGTGGAGGCGGTTGCCAGTTGACCGGCGGCAACCAATGTTTGGGACATCCAAGTATTTTTAGGTGTATACAACTACGAGCATCGATTCGTAAAGGACTACGCTAGCATGTCAGCGCCTCTCTCCGATCTCACTCGTAAAGTCATCGAGTGGAATTGGAGGCATAATGAATGAGACACATTCAACCATTTGTGGAACAATCCTACTTTGGCTCCAGCCTTACGGTTGGCACATCACACGGTGGGTTACACCATGGAAACCGATGCATCCAATCTAGCAATTGGAGCCGTTTCCACCCAAGACAATGTCGGTTGTAGCGGGAGGGCCAGTTCGGCCCTCCCACCTCGCGATAGCAAGCGGGTGGCTGCAAGCCACCCCTCGCTATCGCAAGGGTTGGCCGGTGGCCAGCCACCCGCTGGCTACCGGCCGGCCGGCGGCCGACCGGCTGGGTGGCCGGCGGCCGGTCAAGTGGCCGGCCGGCCACCCGCCGGCGAGCCATCGGCCGCCGATCGAGCCGGTGGCTCGATCGGCGGCCAGGATGCCGTGAGGCCTCCAGGGCCAAGGCCTGTGGCCTCGTGCCCTTGTCCTCGCTCGCCCTCCTCGCTTGGGAGAACAAGCGAGTTCGAGGGATAGAGCAAGTAGCGAGGAGCGAATAGCGCACGAGAAAAGTCGGCGCGAAATCGCCGATGGTGCCTCGCACGCGATGATTTCGCGCCGGCGCGTCAAAACAGAAACTCGAGTTCGTTTAGGACGAACTACGAGTTTCTAAACCGGAAAACTCGTGTAAACTCACGAGTTCGAGGTAAAATCCCCTCGTTTTGGACCCAGAACGAGGGGGTTAGGTAAAAACGGAAATGGGCCTCCGGAGACTTGAAGTATTTGAGTCTCCCTGCTCTGGGTCGTTGATGACGATTGCCCCTCAGTCTCGCGAGGGGGGGAAAACCCCTGACGCGGACTGAGAACGCCATTCTGCGAACTCCGACGACGACTTCAGAGCAGGAGCTAGAGATCCAGCCCGTTACAGTGGTTCTCAGAGCGAGACGACCCTCGCGACCAAGGGTTCGACGGAAACGGCGGCTACGACATAGATAAAACGCCGCCGGTAGCTGCAAGTAGCAACAGAAACGCCAGAAGGGACTACGGCGTCTACACTTCACGGATTGAAGCGCCGTAAAGCGCGTTAGAGACCTTGAAAAAAGATCTACTTCGTGGAGACTCTTACTTCTAGCCTCTCTTCACTTCCAAGGGGCTAGGAAGATTTTTGTGGGGCGGGTTGGGGAGTTCCCACCCTCTAAAACTACAAAATCCTCCTCATTTTGAAGGCTCCTTCAAAACCCCTTCATCCAAAAATTGGGACAGCACCCCTCCCCAAGCTTAAGGACTCTCACGGCCTGAGAGAACCCTAAAAAGAAGGTGGGAGACACCTTGAGGATTTTTGGCGGCTCCCCCAACGCCGCCGGCTCAAGGAGGACGCCGCCAAGGGGCGCAAGACGTGACAAGAAGACGCAAGAAGAGACCAAGGAAGACCAGAAGAGAAGAAGACAAGAAGACAAGAGGAAAAGTAGTCTTTTCGTTCTTGACTTTGTACTTGTTTGCCTTCTTTTTCTTTGGCTTAGTTTTGTGAGCGGTACTCACACTCCTTGCCACTCCCTTGTATTATGATTTTCTGTTTTCCTAGATCCTAGTCGCTACCAAGTGCCGTGAGTCACGGCTTAGGAGGACTAGTTTCTAAACCCACGACCTTGTGCCGACGTGGCGGCCTAGAAAAATAGATATTTAAATTGAAATTGCCTCACCGATCGTGAGAGCAACGTCTTAGGAGGCAATTCCTCCTCGTTGTGGGGTAATCCTCACAATAACCTTCACGTACTAGTTGCACGAGCGACGGGATGGCAAGTGCCGGACCGTCTAAGACCAACAAGGGCAAGGTGGTGACGGCGTCATCACAAGCTCTCGGCGGACTCCAAGTTTTGGGAGCCGCCGCCGCGAGCACGGTTGCCAACCCAAAGGCAACCGTACCGCCAAGGGCAACCCTACCGCCTAAGGCAACCGACGCCAACCTCGGCGACACCGAGAGGCGTGCGGAGGCCGCAAAGGTGCTCGACGAGCACGTCGACGCGCACATGGGCGACCCCCATGTGACGGACGACACGATGGAGGAGGATCTTCCGGAGGAGGACCCCGACGACGAGCACGACGTCGACGATGGCGAAGGCGACGAGGATCGTGACCATCGCCATCGTCGTGCGACAAACTCGAGCCGATTGCTCAAGAAGGGCAAGACGCTCGTCGCATCGCCTGAAGCTGTCGACGGCAGCGAGACTGCCGAAAGCAGCAAGGGCGTTGAAAGCAGCCACACGGGAAGTTCCCACGAGAACGAGTCGGACGACGTTGCCGCGAAGGCAATTCGCGATGACCGTCGTAGGCTCGCGGAGTTTGCTACCGAGGCCGCAGGCCGACTCAAGATCACCACCGGTGGTGGTGATCTTGGTGATCTTGGTGGTGGTGGTGGTGGAGATACGGTGCCACTCGGAGGAATGGGGGCGGACCCTCCTTCCTACGATGCGGCCGCAATGGGGTAAGGCAACGCCCACTCGAGCGTCGTCGCCGGCGACAGTCTCCTCCAAAAGGTGGAGCTCCTTGAAGGCGTGTACGCGAATCGTATCCTCTTGCAGTGGGTAAGGGTGCACGGGCAATGCGAGGCCCTGGAGGCTATCACCGATGTCCTGACGACATCAAAGCTCAAGTTCGCGTTTGCCAACCTGCTGGCCCACGTTGGGCAGAGCATCACGGACCTTGACCGTGATCGCCAGCTGCAGCGCCTCGCCGCCCATGAGGCAAGCCGCCGATGCAACGACCTCGACAAGGCGTTGCAAAGCATGACCCAGGTGCGGATGCAGCAGCAAGTGCAGCGTGCCGCAGCTGCGAAGGCCACTGCCGGCGGCAGCGAGGACTTGCCTACCTCGACGACTTCGGGGTCGGTCATGAACACGTCCTTCCTCCACAGTGTGGAGATCTTCCGGAAGGGTGTGAAGCTGACCGACTGGCTGAACCGCATGGAGCACGTCCTACGTGTCCACAAGGCGCCACTCAGTCAGTGGGGCGACCTTGCCACGACGCGGCTTGAAGACAAACTCTTCAAGTATGTGGTCAAGGAGTGGAGTGCACAACAGCCGCACCTCGAGTGGCAGCCCATGCCGTGGGAGACTTTCTGCGTGATCATGCACAAGAAGTGCACCCAACGTGAGGAGGCGCAGCGCGCCTTCCACAAGATCAAGGACTTCAGGCAGCTGGACAGCTCGCTCGAATCCTACTTGAGCGAGTTCACCGCACTCGTGGAGGAAGCCAAAAGCTTTGCCGAGGGCGATGGAACGCAGACGTTCAAGTACCCGGAGTGCATGCTGCTGGAGTACTTGCATGATGGTCTCGCCAGCGAGAAGCTGAAGGACAAGACCACCACGACAGCCACTGGCCAAGCTTGGACAACCTGGAGGGCGTTGCGCGACTACATGAGCGAAGTGTATTCGGCGAACCCGAAACACTACTCTGATGCACGGCCAAATGCGCGTGCACATCAGGGGCGCGACATGCACGTGGACGCTGCAGGGGCTGGTGGGTCAGCCGGACAGCAAGGCGGGGCCAAGGGCAAGCAGCCGACAAACCCTCCAGCCAAGAAGGCTGGTGGACACAAGGGTCCCAACAACAAGCGCAGCCGCGAGAATGACGAGCTGCAGGCGGCGCATGAGCGTCGCAACTCAGCCTTCCGCGAAGGGCTCTGCCACAACTGCATGCAGCCGGGCCACTTTAGGGCTCAGTGCCCTGAGGCTGCTGGTGGACAAGAGGCCACAGCGCTAGCTGCAGCAGCAGCACCTTGTGGGGATGGTGTAGGAGGAGGCCGCGGACAAGGCCGTGGACAGGGTCGCGGTCGCGGCAATGAGCCCGGCCGTGGTAACGGACAGGGCCATGGGGCGGGTTTTCCCCACCCCTGGGTGATGTCAGTGGGGACCACTCAGGGGTAAAAGTAGATCACGAGTGTGAGTTCATGTTTTCAGACGAGGATGTTAAAAAATTTGAGTTTTTGACGAGTTCAAATTTCTCTGTTGTTTTCTCCCCTCTCATTGAACCTCATTTTGCACTTGCTGATCGACATTGCCCACTAAATCTTGCATCACCAGACGAGATGCATGACCAAACCTGCTTAGTGGTGGTGACACCAACCACTGTGCAAGAGTTGTGTAACACGGTGATTGAAACAAACGCCCTCAAAGCAAAGAGTTCAACCACATTCGTAGTACCTTTAGTCGACGATTTCGACCCTGTGAAATTTAAAGACTGGATGGTGCTGGCCGAATTCACACATGCCCACAAGATGTGGACTCGGGTGGGTGAATCATGGGAGTTGCGATACCCGTCGTCCAGATTTCGTGTTTATCACAAACTCGGCTTACCGTCGTCGAGTCTGTTCACTCGGAAGAGTGGAGGCAACATGACGATGCAGTTCAAAGGACACCTAGCTGGTGCTCCCGTGAACGTACTAGCTGACACTGGAGGGGACGACTCTTTTGTTAGCCTTGACTTTACCCGATAGGTTGGCCTAAAGTACGAGCCATCGAATGGTGCAGTTGTTGTCGGTGACAACCGTACGGTACCCGTGATCGGTACTTGTAAAGCGAAAATTTATATTCAAGGGTACACACAGAGTGTCACGTTGAAGGTACTCAACCTTCTTGACCCATTCGACGTGGTGCTAGGCAATCCCTGGCTTCGTGACAACAAGGCTCTAATATGCTTTGAATCAAGGCGTTTGATCCTCCGGAAAGGACAACGCCGCTTTACGTTGATTCCGAGTACGGAATTATCACAGACCCGACTCAAAGTCCATGCCAGCTTGTGTGCAATGCAGGTGAAGAGACGTATTCGACAAGGTTGTCGATACTTCTTAGCTCAGCTGCAGAAAGTGGAGGACGACGTGACGGAAGACACGCCAGAAGAGATCAGATCTCTATTGGCGGAGTTCTCGGATGTATTCCAAGACCCACCGGCTGGGCTTCCACCAGAAAGACACATGAGCCACACGATTCCGCTGCAACCGGAGGCGACTCCTCCATTCAGACCCATATATCGCCTTAGTCCAGCAGAAAGGCGAGAGGCCGAACGCCAAATCAAAGAGTACCTTGCAAAAGGATGGATCGAGCCAAGTAGTTCACCGTACTGTGCGCCGATCCTTTTTGTGAACAAAAAGGACGGTGGTTTACACATGTGCGTGGATTACCGGGCGTTGAACAAGCTGACGGTGAAAAATCAATTCCCCTTACTGCGGATTGAGGACCTTTTTGACCAACTCCAAGGCGCAAAAGCATTTTCGTCCTTGGATTTGTCTCAAGGGTACCATCAAATCCGCATCACGGAAGATGATGTTCCCAAACCCGCGTTTCGAACGCACATGGGACACTATCAGTTCCGAGTGTTATGCTTCGGGCTTACAAATGCCCCGGCAACTTTCCGAGGAGAAATGAACCGAACGTTCGCCAAGCAACTCGAACAGTTTGTCTTGGTTTACCTGGATGACATCCTGGTTTTCTCCAAATCAATGGAAGAGCACATAGAACATCTGCGCGAAGATCTCGCAATCCTTCAGGAACAGAAGTTCTAAGCGAAAGTGAGCAAGTGCAAGTTTGCACAAGATGAGCTCGAGTACCTTGGACACATCGTCGGCAAGGACGGCATCCGCGTCGACCCACAAAAAGTCCAAGCCGTTGTCGACTGGCCACGCCCCGAAAATGTTGGGCAGATTCGGTCTTTCCTCGGCCTTGCAAACTACTTTCGACGGTTTATGCAAGGGTATTCGACCCTGGTAGCACCGCTAACCAGGCTCACGCAAAAAGACGTGCGTTGGGAATGGACATCTGATTGCGAGAACACTTTTCTCAAAGTCAAAGAGCTTCTCTCCACGGCACCCGTTCTAGCTCTTCCGGATCCATCGCAACCGTGGGAGGTTCGATGTGATGCGTCGGTAGTAGGACTTGGAGCCGTCCTCATGCAGAACGGTCACCCAGTTGCGTATGAGAGCCAAAAGCTCATACCCACGGAAACGCGGTACACGACTGGGGATCAAGAGCTCCTTGCGGTAGTACACGCTTTCAAGATGTGGCATTGCTACCTTGAGGGTGCTGAAGGGGGTGTGACGGTCGTGACCGACCATAATCCATTGGTTTTTCCAAACGCAACCGAACCTGTCAAGACGACGAGCGCGTTGGAGCAAATACGTGAGTCGATTCTCGTTCACATGGGAATATCGGCCAGGACGCATCAATGTGGCCGATCCACTAAGCCGACAGCCTGTGGAAATTAAAGCAACCACCGAGATCAGTGGGTGTTTTATGGCCATTGCAACAACAACCGTACAACCACCAGATCCCCCTGCACCTCTGTGTCAACCACCACGAGAGATTATCCATTACAACGGTTTTGTAAACAGGATCCGGATGGGATACTATGTGGATTCTTGGTTTCAAGACTCTCGATATCTGGACAAGTACGGCTTGGTGGAGGCCGCAGGAATCTTCTGGCACGGAGAACAAGTTGTTGTGCCAAACTCGGGAGACCTTCGAGCAAAGGTTATCTCCCAGTTCCACGACCCGCCGATCGCAGGTCACGTGGGACCCCGAAAGACCAGACATGCACTCTCGGACCACTATTGGTGGCCAGGGTGGAGTGTCGATGTCCGTAAGTATTGCATGACATGCGACCCATGTCTTCAGAATAAGACTAGTAACAAGAAGCCTGCTGGACTCCTCCAGCAGCTTCCCATTCCTGGGACTCCACGGGAGTGCGTCAGCATGGACTGCATTACTGGTCTTCCGGACACGGCCCGTGGCCATGATGTAATACTAGTGGTTGTGGGTCTTTTGACAAAGATGACACATTTCATTCCTACGACCACTGACGTGAATGCAGAGGAGACCGCTCGTCTCTTCTTTGAGGGTGTCGTAAAGTACCACGGCTTGCCGTTGCGCATTATCTCCGATCGAGATCAAAAATTTGTTGGTAAGTTCTGGCAAAAGATGCACGAGTACTTCGGCAGCGAGTCGCAAATGTCGACAGCGTTTCACCCTCAATCGGATGGACAAACAGAGCGCATGAATCGCACTCTGGAGCAGATGCTCCGCATGTACGTGGACCCTGCCATGCATGATTGGGACGAATTCCTAGCACCGGCAGAGTTTGCGGTGAACAACTCGGTGAACGAGTCCACACAGTTCACACCGTTCGTGTTGAACAGTGGTCGGCATCCAGTGGTACCCTCTTCATTGGTGAAGAGTGGGAGTACAGGAGGGCAGGTCCCTTCTGCTCAAGCCTTTGCCGAGCGCATCGACTCCTTGTTACAGGAGGCAAAGGGTCACCTTCAAGCAGCTCGGCAGCGACAAAAGGCATATGCCGACAAAGGTCGCCGGGAGGTGTCGTTTGACATCGGTGACAAATTGCTGCTTAGCACTAAAAACCTTCGCTTGAAGTCGCCAGGGGCGAGAAAACTTCTACCGAACTAGATTGGGCCATTTCCCATTGTGGCACGCATCGGGCTAGTGGCATACCGATTGCTCCTTCCGCCGAGTATGAAGATACATGATGTGTTTTATGTGAGCCTGTTGGCTCCATACACGGCAGAAGGAACCGTTCAGCCACCGCTAGCAGTCCTGGCTGCCGACGGCCAATACGAGGTCCTTCGCCTACTCCAGCACCGAGAGCGTACTCTTCGGTCGCGCGTTGTCAGGGAGTACCTCGTCCATTAGGCCGGTTGTGGACCTGAACATAATTCATGGGAGCCCGAATCTCGGTTGCCCACAGGGGTGGTCAACGAGTACCGGAGCGAGCTTGCAGCTTGCACAGATCGACGCGTAGCAGGAGGTACCACCTGAACGCGGAAAAGTGAACAACATTCCCATAGGGCAGCATTCATGGACAGCGACCATAGGAGGTTGGGGACGCCCAACATGGTTGTTGCGCGGACGCTCCAGCCTAAAGGGGGGAGGCCGCTAGCTGTGCTCACCTACAAGCTGTAGCTTAGGTCTACGTACCATGCACGTGTTCATGTTTAGCTGGTGATTTAAATTATTAATATTCTTTCACAATGTTGACAACTCACTACCTGGCATTCTCACTTGTTGGTCATGAACCGGGACGGTTCATAATAAGTGGAGAGGAATGTAGCGGGAGGGCCAGTTCGGCCCTCCCACCTCGCGATAGCGAGGGGGTGGCTGCAAGCCACCCCTCGCTATCGCGAGGGTTGGCCGCTGGCCAGCCACCCGCTGGCTACCGGCCGGCCGGCGGCCGACCGGCTGGGTGGCCGGCGGCCGGTCAAGTGGCCGGCCGGCCACCCGCCGGCGAGCCATCGGCCGCCGATCGAGCTAGTGGCTCAATCGGCGGCCAAGAGGCCATGAGGCCTCGAGGGCCGAGGCCTGTGGCCTCGTGCCCTCGTCCTCACTCGCCCTCCTCGCTTGGGAGAACAAGCAAGTTCGAGGGATAGAACGAGGAGCGAGGAGCGCACAAGAAAAGTCGGCGCGAAATCGCCGATCGTCCCTCGCACGCGACAATTTCGCGCCGACGCGTCAAAACAGAAACTCGAGTTTGTTTAGGATGAACTACGAGTTTCTAAACCGGAAAACTTGTGTAAACTCACAAGTTCAAGGTAAAATCCCCTCGTTTTGGACCCAGAACGAGGGGGTTAGGTAAAAACGGAAATGGGCCTCCGGGGACTCGAAATATTCGAGTCTCCCTGCTCTGGGTCGTTGATGACGATTGCCCCTCAGTCTCGCGAGGGGGGGAAAACCCCTGACGCGGACTGAGAACGCCATTCTGCGAACTCCGACGACGACTTCAGAGCAGGAGCTGGAGATCCAGCCCGTTACAGCGGTGGACAACAACGGATCGCATACATGTCATGAAACTTAGTGGCCGAAAACCCAAGTATGCTGTGCAGAAAAAAGTATTTACGGTCATGTACGTGTTCAAACGCGGTAGTGTTTTTTGGAATTCCAGCGATGCATCGTCTATTGTGACCATTGCCCACTAGAGTATCTCAAGACCCAGCCAAAATTGATGGATGGAGTTCCTTGAGTCTAGCTTCAACCATGGCATCGAGTACCAACATAGAAAATCAATACAGTAGATGCTCTGAGTGAGCAACAGGATCTAATGGTTTAGATCAATGCACTGCTCTTTGAATTGGACCCGCATCTGATGAGACTATTCACAAACGGTGTTAAGGAGTTTGACGGGTACGACAAACCGAAGGTGTCAAGGAGTTTTGGTTGGACGGTTCCTGTTGGCGATGGAGATTCACTCGCCAAGCCACCGTGCCACCGAACAAGGAGCTGCAAATAATGATAATAGAGGAGTGCCACAACACACGTTCAGGTCGACACCACGGTGATAACAACAAATTCAAAAAGCCGGTGAAGTTCTAGTGGTGGGACAACACGTACACTAACGTGTCAGCCTTCCTCAAGTTGTGTGACACATGTCAGTGGCAAATATGTTGTCACACAAATCCACGAGGACTACTCCAACCATTCCCTGTTCCAACAGAGGTGTTGGTCACCTTGAGCACAGTCTTCGTAGTAGGATTTTCCACCACCCCGAGGCCTCAGACGCCATTATCGTGGTGGTGGAAAGGTATTTAAGAATGTCACACTCATTCCGACGACAACCACCGTCATCGGACGAGGGACAATGTGGCTATTCCCAAACCAATTTTTATGGTTGGACGGCATGCCACGTGTTGTCATCAATGACAGCGATAGTTCATGGACAAGGTGTTTATGGCTTGAATTGATGACATGTTGTGGTAGTCGAATCCAGCGATCAAGGCATTCCATCCATAAACCAAAAAAGAACCGAGCGGGCTGATCAAATGGTCAAACAACATCTCTAAACTTTAGCCACACGGCACCAATTGGACAGTCAAACAGCCAACTGCTGAATTCGCATACAAGTTCGTCGATTCCACCACGATAGGAAAATCTCCATTTGAAGTGGTCTACAAGAAATTTCTCACCACACCAACAGGACCTCAGAGGCAGAGCAACATCAATGCGGTCGACATTCACCATGAAGATCTCTCCACCATTTGGAAGGAAACACAGTAAACCCCCTCGAAGACACAAGCAGTTTGGAATAAGCGGTTGACCGGCACCCTAGCAAATGTATGTTTAGCACCGGCGATCATGTCCTCCTCAACTTGGCAAACATCAAACTCTGGGGACAAGACTTTGCATTACTCAAGCCCTAGTGGTCGGGACCGTTTGAGACCGAGTGAATACAAGTCTCCTGTTTTTGCTCCCCTTTGCCTGCTTGATACCATGGCAATACACCTTGTCTTCCACATTAGCAAGCACAAGCACTGCGGGGAACCCAGCATGAGGTTCGCGAGCCAGGATGCTGCACCTCCACTTCTTACTCAAGTGAACGGGGATACAGAGTCTGTGATTGGAGACATCCTCGGACATGAACAACGTGAAAAAAAAAAAGAAAGTGGCACACTTACGATGCTGCACACAGCAGTTGGGAGTCCTACGACAACCTCCGATATGTCAGTCATATGGTTGACAGCTACTACCGTCGCCACCAGCCCACGTCTTATTACGTGCCTCCATGTTGTGGCTAAAAGAGGAGGGAGTTTTTTGTCCATGGTGTGCACAAATTCCCAAATTCCGCAAGTGGGCATCTCTACCTTTACAGTTGTGGCCCACCGCACGTTGATCTCGAGGTTTTTATGCCGATCGGCTCAGGGTATTTTGGCCACCTGTTTTGACCTCCAGTATCTTGTTGGATAAGGCTTTGACAACTTTCAGCACTTTCCAGGAATTCTGAAAAGATTATAATGGATGATATCAATGTTTGCATAGTATTTGGTTGACTTCTTGATGGCACTGAACTTTTATGAAACTGTCCCTTAACATTCTCAAAGCCCTCACGACTTCTTAGTGGAGCTTCTTGAAGCAACCACTCATGACCTTGCACGTGCCACTCGGCTCTAGCACTAAGGTCCGAATGTATGCCTCAGTATGGTTCTCGTCGTTGTATTCATGTGCTTTGATTATTCAACACTTGTAATTGAAGTGCACTTTCTACTCAATACAAACTATCCACTTCTACCCATTCTTTGATTTTTCAGCTGTTGTGCACCTCAACCTTGCGAGCCTCCATTTCGCTTTGTGTAAAATGTAGTACAAAGGATGATGCGTGCTCTAGTAAAAGTGGATATAGTAGGTATTTTATAGAGAGAGTGAATGAGGTGTCATTATTGTGTAAAGAGCTTGACAGTAGATCATTCGGGCATAAAAAAGGTAGGTAAATTATAATTGAGCAATTCATGAATGGTTGTACCTTGGCTAGTGAGCTCACGTGAGTTTGGATGGTTAATCAGAAAGAGGGAGAACGTACAACTCAAGATCTCTTACACTAGGATGACCAAGGCTAGCCATGTGGGATACCTCTGACCAGCCACCACAAACCTAATGAATGATATGATTTCCCGTACCCGACTGATGGTCAAGAGGCCACGGGGTATACCATGCACATGGTGACGGCCACAAGCCCTTCAAACCATCCCCCCTACGTCCTATCAGTTGTAGCAAATGGAAGAGATGTGAGGGACTGACAAAGGGAAGAATATAAGAGGACCGAGACAAACTAATATACATCTACATGTATCTATACAGAGAGAGATGGAGAGATAGGCATAGAGACATAGAGGGGGAGAGAAAGAGAGATAGAGAGAGAGAGAGAGAGAGAGAGAGAGAGAGAGAGAGAGAGAGAGAGAGAGAGAGAGAGAGAGAGAGAGAGAGAGAGAGAGGGAGAGAGAGAGAGAGAGAGGAGGAGGAGGGGGAGGGGGACAAAATAATTGGCTAGATGGATAGATAGATAGAAAAGTGGGGAATGAAGGAGGGAGGAAGAAACTGCCATTTAACTAGCACTCCATTGACAGAGCATCAGGGGATGACAAATAAAAGTGAGAGAACCTTGGGTGTGTTTGGAGTGTGTCGTTTTTCCATAGATACGTAAAGAACAACTTCTCCGATCCTCTAGGACAATAATGTATGAAATTCAAAAGCAGATCGAGCAACACATGAGGCATAACGATCTTCCTCTATCAAGGGCCGGGAATAAGAGAACATAATGAACTATGAGAGTGTATCACAAGTGATTTTGAT
>SZWC01011081.1:0-34130 GCA_023375785.1 Penium margaritaceum | reverse complement strand
TTCGTATCCAGAAGAAAGGTTGGAACCTTATATAATTTTCCATAATTTCTTCTTCATGAAAGATTGGATGATGTCCAGATGACCCAGTCTCCATGATTTGTGCAGTGTATAAGTGCGTACATAGTTGGGTGAAGCCAAGTCAAGCACCTCGTCTTATAGGTGCATCGATTCCATCGTCTCACAATCACCTGTTCATTGAGCTTTGTCCCTATGCATTCATTTGATGATACATCTATCAAATGCTCCTTGTTATGATATGAAGGGGTATATAATCCTAGATGAATGTTTTTTTTTTCAGGTGAACTTGAGAGACAGCAACCGATATGTCATACACAGTAGTCATTTTTCCAAGGGTAACAGGGCCGAAGGAAATGATCAAGTAGCATTTATCTTTCCTTACGTGGATGCCACGTGTTTGGGTGCACGTGATTCATGCAATCCTAGTATAAAACTAGGATTGCATGAATCCTACGAGTGAATTGATTGATACACTGTAAGCAATTTGTCCTACTACTTTATGCTCATTTAGCTTCACCCGTCCTTGTATTGTATATTGACATTTTGTGAATTCCCAGGTATCAATGGCTACAACGAGGACGGTAAACATTACCATCCCTATTTGGCTTAGACGCGTGTATGCCTGCTCAATCCCATCATTCTTATGAGTGTACACAAGAAAGAATTAATATGAAGACGTCGATGTGCTTGATCACCAGGCGAGTCCTCAACATGTCACTTGGGTATTCAGTCTGAAAATACAGTGCAATTGGAAGTACATAAAACTCACTATATCTTTCCCAAGTACTTTGAATCCATGTGATTTTTCAATACAATCTACATTCCTTCACATTGTGCCACCAATTCACACATGAAAAAACCCTCCATTGACCAGCGTGGTCTTAAGTTTAGGTACATGGGCTCATAGTTTTGTTCATTGTTGGATGTGCAACAAACAGGGCCGCAAACCCCAAAATATACAGTTTCCAACTAGGAAAAAAGGAGTGGTTCCAGTCATCTAAGATTGCGATAGCTCTTACGGGTTTGGGCATGTTACAATGTGTTATTGTCCTTTCAATGTGTTCAACGCGTCATCATAAGCTCGCGCTCAAGGCATACGAGAGTTGGATGGTTGTGTTCGATGTTGGACACAAACAAGGAATAACGGCAATACAAGAAAGTGAAAGATAGGATATGACTAAAACAGATGGATGGAGCCTATTTAACGTGGTCCAAACACCGTGGTGTTTTCCCAACTAGCTCATTTTACAAGACCCAGTTATGTGATTTCCATATTCTCCCAATGTTGGATTTTTTCATTTCTGTAAGTGATTATGCCAACATCTGTCCTTGGTTGGAGTGAGGCGATAACTGCGCTGGATTTCGGCTACAGCACGGCGCAGTCGGTCTCACTTTTGGGGGAGTCCACGCGAGGTAAAGGAATTTACCGTGATTCACCGGGAAATTTCCTATGGGGAAGTTTCACTGTACATGGCCAGATTATTCCTAGTTTGTAGTCCACAAGGACGTGTTTAAGCCCCGAACATGTTCAGATGGTTTGGTGTGTCCAAGAAAGGTGGGACTACCTTGGCTAACTCATTGGAGTGATGTCCAAGGTTTGACAACTTGGCAACTGCCTAATACGAGGTAACATTAGAGAGTACGAAGCTTGCGAGGTTTTCATGAGCCACTGTACAGGCATCTACACAGTCGTCTAGCTCACATACAACCCTGTAGAGGATTTACTACATCATCATCATCTCTTTTAATGTTAGATGACATATTACTGCATCAACTTTTTGGGACCGCCGAGACCGCCACCTTTAGTGGAGCACATGGACATGGCTAACAGCCAGAGCAGTAGTATAAATGGGAGCACCTGTTGTGGCTCCAGCAACCAATTCGAATCTCTCCAACTCCATTTTATCAGCATCGACTATTCTGCATGTCTGCGAGCCACTCGGTCTCTGTACTAGAGTCAGACCCCGTTGCTGCTAGTCTTTCCTGGATGTTCCCTCTCATGACCCACCGACTCTAGCATAGTTTTGCTAGCGTGGAGAGGAGGCTTCCTGACATCCTGAAGGCATGTTGACTCAGAAAAACGGTCAACACGCCAAGACTCTTGTTCAAAGGCTGGATGCCTAGCAAGATGTTGCACCTAGTCTGCGCCGGGCTCTGTCAGATTTCTGTTGCAGAGTTGTTCATAGGTTGTTGCAAAGCTTGTACATCGTATTAGTGTACTTTGTATTCTTGTATTACAATGAGAGCTTCCGCATTCACTTCTCAGCAGTTGTACAAGCATTTCTTGGCACACATAAGGTCTTGGCACAACAGCAAGGCCAGCCAAGCCTTTGCTGTGGTCATGGGAAACTCCAAGATGGTATCAGAGTGACCAGACCCATGCCACTAGAAAGCGCAACAGCTATAGCAAAGTATTGGTGGAATATTCTTCCACGTTCACATGTAAGCATCAGAGAGTGGAGAGGTGCATGGATCACAGATTGTGCACAAGGCGTTAGGACTAAGAGGTCTCCATGAGTGGCATGGAGTTCCAGCATCCAAGGGAGGGATCTCCTCTGCTTGGCAATCAATCTGTCTTACATGGCTTGCGCATGGGTCAAGAGCAGGGATGCCATGTTGCAGACCATGCACATTGCCAAGCAGTAGAGGCACAACGCTTGGTAGAGGACGTGCAGCGGAAGGCACAACAAGAACAATTGGCACGACAAGCTATGGAGCAGGAAGCAGAGGCATTTAGGCAGTAGCTTGGAGCTCAAGAGCTCCTTTGACAACAAGAGCAACTCACACATGCTGCTTGAGCAACACATATGCAGCAATTGCAACAGTCATGTGCATATTTAGCACCACATAATGGAAAGATAAAACATCAGCTAGCTCTCTTTCAACAGCAGCAGTGGATGCATCAAAAGATTATGCAGCAACAATAGCAACAACAACAGCAACAACAGCCGATGCAGTGGCAACAACAGTCACAAGTATCATCTGCCCATGTGCCTCATGGAAGTCCTCCACAAGTTGTACAACCAGCTTTCTCCCAGCAGATGCAGCCTGGAGTAGTTGCAAACGGAGATGTGCCGCAACAGTTCCTAGCGCATTCTCAATGTGTGCCATGGGTGTCACCATTGGCATCATACCAACGGGCTCAACCGGCTCCTATGCCACAAGCCTATGGGGCTCAGCCTGTAGCAGCTACACGAATGTCTCAAGGACAGTCGTTTCCAGCTGTACCCATGTAGTAGTATCTTGTGCCTGCCCAACCATTGGCAAGACAAAGAATCCCATTTGAATTTTTGGAGATCGCAGTGCCTACAACAACAGCATCCTTGTAGCTACACAAGATCAAGGTCGAGAAGTTCGACGGAGAGAAATTCTCACACCGGGCGCACAAGTTCAAACAGGCCGCTCAAATTCATTGCATATGGGGGTCCTACAACGGGCACTACTCGCCGCCACCATTGGGGTCGTCACCACAAGCGGTGGTAGATTTAAACTAATTCACCAAAGCTGCATACATGGTGCTAGATAACCAACGCACGCCTTGCATCCAACAAGAAATCAGGATGTTTGAGGGATCGGGTGAACCTGCTCAGCATGCTTGGTCTTACCTACTCAAGACCTACATGGCTGGAGACTCAACCTTCACGTCTCACCTCCTTCCAGAGATTTTCCACATGAGCCTTAGCAACCTCACACGCGTCAAGGACTACATCAACAAAGCCAAGTCACTACGTGAAGAAGTCACGGTGACTGACACTCCTATTTTGGATCCAATGTTTGTGACCTTTCTCCTCAACGGATTGACCGGTGATTGGGATTAAATGAGACACTTGCTGAAGTTCAAGGAGGAGGCTGAATTGAAAAAGGCGTACATGTGCAAGATGTTGTTGACAGAAGAGCATGACTGCAAGCTCGCAAAGAAAAATTTGCATCTTCTTTCCTTTCCAACATACCCACCAGCTTGCACTACCCTCGTGTCCCATCTGACATCAAACAATTCCGCCATAAACTCAACTCCTGCACCTGAGCAGAATCAAACATCACCATCTACACCCTGTGGAAACTCTAATGACAAGCATGTCAAATCTTAGATTGTGCGGAAGTGCCAGTACTACAATAAACGTGAACACAATAGGCTGTATTGTAGGAAGCGGCTGAGGGATAAAGAGTGTGCAAGGAGGCAAGAGAGTGAGGAGGAGCAATGAGAGGATTCAGATGGTGGCGAGGAGGACAATGATAAACAAGATGAGGAGATTCGGCAAGAGGTGACAATTTAAGTGGAAAAGAAGCAGTTTGACTTCCTAGGATCTGTACTCCATGTCTCGGAAGTTCCGAGTACCGAGCGAGTCCGCTAAAAAAAAACGTTTGGTACCTGATCAGTGGGTGCACGTCACACTTACGTTTGATAGATCCTGCCTCCAACACCTTTAGCATAGTGAAAAATACTATGTTACTGTAGCAAAGAAATGGCGTGTGCCAGTAGGAAAAATAGAAGATGACACTGACGGGGTACGATGGTACAAGGGAGCTCAAGTGCGTTTTGGCAAAGTGTTGTTTATCCCTGACATTTCTTTCAACCTCCCATTGCTTAGAGAGTTGTTAAAGTGGGAAACACACATTGTCAGTAATGGGGAGCAGATCTCCCTGAAAAGCCATGAAAGTGAAACCTTCATTAAAGGGCACCTCTGCTCCAACGGCATGATAATACTTGACCTGAGCCCAATGGCTCGAAGGAATCCCGGCTCTTTGTTTGCCATTACAAATCAAAATGGAGTGCATGACTTCGTGGGATACACGTAACATCATCGCGGGAGCTGACGGAATGGATTCACCTTATCCAAGGTGCACGACGCCTCTAGAACCTCTCTAGAGGTCTAGCACCTGTGGTCAATGAAAAACTTGCCATTGGCGCATTCTAGTTTTTGGTACACAACAAGGTGACTTCGGGGCATGCAACAGACAGGGGGAGCACGACAGTTACTTCAGGGTTCTCTGCAATGACTCTCCCGGCTTCAACGTACAACTCTGACACTCAGAGTGACTGTGCAAATCATGCATAACTTCTTTACAGTGGGAAGGAAAATTCCTACTTTAACTACGAGAAGAGGACAGTCCATGACAATGTTGTGGACTTTACTGCTTTCCTCTATACACCACCGGCATTTCTCAGGATGGGGTTGGTGTCGAAAAAATGTCGCTCGAACTTGCAAGTGGAGCAACAGGACGGTGATAAGCAGGATTCTCTCCAAAGCCTCCTACATCAGCCTTTTGCAGAGGCTGCATATGTTTCTATAAACGATGGGGAGTAACAACTTTTGTCGAAGAATATTTTACGCAAGTATTCTTAGCACTTGCATTCTGCGTGGATGTTGGACAAATTATGTCGACGTGAGTTGTCCATTGCCGGTCGCGAGAGGGACGACAAACAGAAGCCAAAGACGAGTTTTGAGTTTGGAACGCCTCGCTTTGTCGGAGTGCCTCCCACGAGAATGGCTCTCGCTTTTGCGAGCCCCGATCACCGATTACGGGGGCTTGCTTGACCGCACAAGCGCGTGCTCGCTGCCCGTAAACGTGAACTGTGAACTTCGTAGTTGCGCTCGAGTCGACGCAGCAGCTCCCAAAAATAAATAGAATAGTAAATTATGCGACACTACAGGACGGTGAGTCCTCGCCGGCAAACTTCTGAATGGCAAAGAATAGACGGCCGACGAAGCAGAAGTGGCACTCGACGTCGAAGACCTTCACCGAGAATCCTCTCAACGCGAGGTTATGGGGACCGACGTCCTACGAACTCAGAGGAAGAAAGCACGTTCTTGGAGGAACTCGTAAAGACATAGCAAAATACCAAGGGCAAGCTACGACCGGCTTCAAAACCAGAAATTCTCTGACAAATGGTCCCAGGGCCCTTTTCAACTGCACTAGCGAGGGAGGAGCAAGAGGAATTAGAAAAACTCTTTTTTCAAGCCATCAGATCATCCTAAATGTCTCCGGACCTCTCATTCATGGTCTCCAACAGTGGGAGACACGATCTAGGAATTTTGAACCAAAATCATGAAACTTGTGGTGCACCCTGGCGTTGCCAAAAAGAATGAGGCATCCATTAAAATGTTGGGAGCTGAACCAAGATTCCTCAAACGAATTAAAGGAAAAATCTCTCTTGGAGGGAGGACCCAGCAGCAACTTTAGGATCTAGAAACATTTCTCCTCCACGCTTGAGGACAGGAAATCAAGGGGGAGTGCATCTCTCGACTCCCAAAGCAGGAGCATAATTTGTTGCTGCCATGAATGTTCAATGATGACTCAAGAAACTATGGGTTTCTTTGCCACTGAGAAAATTCAAGTGTGGTTGAGTCATTTTACCTTCACCAACGCACTTATCAAGGGTGTTGGAGTGAGGCGATAACTCTGCTGGATTTTGGCTCCAGCACAGTGCAGTCGGTTTCATTTTTGGAGGAGTCCACGTGAAGTTACGGATTTTACCGTGATTCACCAGGAATTTTCCTATGGGGAATTTCCACTGTACTAGGCCAGATTGTTCCTAGTTTTTATTCCTCGAAGGATCGCTCAAGCTCTGGGCGTGTACAAATGATTTGGTGTGTCCAAGAAAGGTGGGAAAAACTCAACTAACTCACTAGAGTGATGTCCAAGGTTCGACAACTTGGCAACTGCCTTGTATGAGGTAATCTTGGACAGTACGATGCCTACGAGGTTTGCGTGAACCATTGTATAGGCATCTACGCAGTCACCTAGCTCACATACGGCCTCGTGGAGGACTTACTACATCATCATCGTCTCTTCCAATGTTAGATGACATATTACTGCATCAACGCTTAGGACCGCCGAGACCGCCACCTTTAGAGGAGCAGTTGGACCACCATGACCGCTACCAGCCAGATCAGTAGTATAGAAGGGGGCACCAGTTGTGGCTCTAGTAACCAATTCCAATCTCTCCAATTCCATTGTACCAACATCAAGTATTTTGCACGTCTGCGAGCCACTTGGTCTCTATACCAGACTCAGACCCCAGTGCTGCTGGAGTTTCCTGGAGGTTCCCTCTCACGACCCACCAACTCTACAAGAGTTTTGCGAGCGTGGAGATGAGTTTTCCTGACATCCTGAAGGCTTGTTGACTCATGGAACGGTCAACACACTAAGACTCTTGTTCAAAGGCTGGACGCCTAGCAAGACGTTGCGCCTAGTTTGGGCTAGGCTCGATTAGGTTTCTGTTGCNTCTCTCCAATTCCATTGTACCAACATCAAGTATTTTGCACGTCTGCGAGCCACTTGGTCTCTATACCAGACTCAGACCCCAGTGCTGCTGGAGTTTCCTGGAGGTTCCCTCTCACGACCCACCAACTCTACAAGAGTTTTGCGAGCGTGGAGATGAGTTTTGCTGACATCCTAAAGGCTTGTCGACTCATGAAACGATCAGCACACTAAGACTCTTGTTCAAAGGCTGGACGCCTAGCAAGACGTTGCGCCTAGTTTGGGCTAGGCTCGATTAGGTTTATGTTGCAGAGCTGTTCATAGGCTGTTGTTGAGCTTGTGCACAGTATTGGTGTACTTTGTATTCTTGTAATACAATTAGAGCTTCTGCATTCATTTCTCGACAGCTGTACAAGCATTACTTGGTACACCTAAAATCCTGACAGGACAGCAAGGCCAACCGAGCCTTTTGTTGTGGTCGTGCAAAACTCCAACATCCTTTTGTCCCCTGTTGCTTATATTGTCTCAAAAATGAAAGTTGTGTTTTCAACCCTATGCATTCTTCCATTTGATAGAATGTATGATTAAAAAAAGCACAAATTGAACAAAATGGACTTTAATACATGTTGTGATAACATAGGAGCTCGTCTAAAATCATATCACAATAAAACTTGAAGGTTTACGAAGGTCAGAAGCTTATGTTTAGAAGACTTAATTGGGGATGTTTTTTCAATTGAATTTACCATGCACACTACATTTTTTTAGGTGGAGGTGGACGGATGGAGAACAATCATTTTTAACGAGTATGGAAAGTACCGTGGTATGTAAGAACATGCCACAAAAGGCCCAACAATATGACACAACTGGAAATAATAGATGGTGTAATTCAATTTTGGTATTGTGGTGTTGTTAATGATGTTGCTTATTGAAACATCAGTTTTGACGTATTTACAAGTGTTATTCCAAGTCCTCATGGGCCGTGGACATCACATGCTAGTACATGTTTAATCTCGTGATATTTTGGTTCACAGCCTTGGTTATGGGAAAACAGAGATGACCTTTGCATAGAAGAGAGCGACCCTCTGTGTTGGAGCTAGCGATGGTTTTGGTGGTATCCTTGTCAACTTTTCCATGTTTTTGTGTGTCCACAACTCTTGTGTGCCAACTGGGCTTCTATATGAGCTTTGAACCTTGGCATTTTCATGGCAACCAACTAGCCGTACATCTCTCGATTCCACCTCCTCCCCCACTGTTTTGTAACCACACGTGAGGTCTATACGGGTCATCATCACTTTAATGGATGGAACCCTCTAGGTGAAGGGATTAAGAATAACTGGATGTTCCTTGAGTGGCTAAGTCCAAGATGCTCATACACTATGTTACAAAGCTGTCTAATGGCACCCAGCACCCTGCCTATGTTCAGAGAATTGGCATGGCCAACATGGCAAATGAATGTTGAAGACCAAACAAACTAGGAAAAACAAGCTTATACATCAAATGAGCAGATGTACAAGAGAGAGTTAGTTGACATGCACTGGACCTTGTCAACTGGTATAACACGGATTGGTACGAAAATAGTAGGTATGTATTGTTTCTTCAGGGTACGTATTCTATGTCAGATTTAAAAGGGACAAAACATGCATTTATCCTTTTGATGGCATACAAGTTCATAGTAGCCAGTCTTATAAGTGTCCTATACGAGGATAGGAAGTCATGAGGCTTAGACCAACCAATACCCATTTTGTGTGATTCACTGCACTTCTTACCTCTGAGGGGAGTCCTATACGAGGATAGGAAGCCAGTCTTATAAGTGTCCTATACGAGGATAGGAAGCCAGTCTTATAAGTGTCCTATACGAGGATATGTTTTGGACACGTTTGCGAGAGAGTGATTCTTACAAAGTGTAAAGCGTGGAAACCTGACCCCGCGGATGCAATGCCATACTACTTGAAAATATAAGAGCAAGTACAATTGTCATTGCTTTAGCCCTGTACTCTGATACGTGGCCTTGAGCCGGTTGATCCACCACACCCTAATATTTCATCTAAAGATTTACAGTCAACAGCTTCGTTGCGTTACCAAGTAGTCTAAAATCGGATATACAATAGAGGTGGTTTTACTTGCTACTCTTTTTCCTTGCTGAATTTATACAATGCTCCATACATAAGTATGTCCTTGGTACTTCCTTGAGTTGTCAATGAAAAAACCAGGCAGGCATTGTCGTTTACATCAAAGGCAAAGGGATCATACATTCAGGTTCGTTTGCTATGTTGTTTTCTTCCATAAACGTACACGTCAACCTATTGTATCAGCCTGATTTACCAATTTTAGGTTGTTAAATGCGTGCAAGTGGTTTGGAATGTGAGACTGCTTGCATAGTAGCGCCTATACCATCTGGAAGTGCTCGGAGTGGTCTACTTGCCTTTTTGAATTTTCTCGCAAGTGGTCATGAACGAGATTAAAGACTTAGCTTTTTTTACTTAACAAACGCTTAATTTCAACACAAAAAATTGATACAAAGTGCAAAAGAAACTCAATGATCCAATACATTATAAAGAAAAATAAAATTTAATTTCACCATGGGTCATACAAAGTTATTGCCTTAGGAAGCTCGAATCACAATGCGTATAGATCCCTTCAGAAAGCACCCTTACACACAACATATTACAATGATAGCTCGTGCAACTTAATGTGAGGCCATTGAAGGTGTACAACAAGTATGATATTGTGAATTGACCCGTATGTATGGTTTAGTGCCCTGTACATACACACATTGTTGTTTTACATATCTTCTTGTACTAGTTCACGTGTCTGCTCTATTGTTTCATAATCCCATGTGTAACTTGAAATAAATCTTATACCTTCAATATATTTTGGCATGGTACCATATCATAGCAATGATTTCAACTGGTGAGGATGGCCGTGCCACATGTGTAAGAATGTGGGGGTTAGCACGTAACATCATTTTGGCCTGAAAGGTGCGAACAATTCTGAAGTTTTTTAAAAGGCAGGGTTGTATCGTATGCATCATGTTTGGTGATGAGGAGAAGTATATATGAAGATATCATTCCATCCAAGGGTAATTATTACAATAGGAGAGTGTTCCATGATGTAATCTTGAGGAGGAAACATCAAACCATCGACAAGTGACTTGGAAGGGGATCACAAGGGCATAAACACAAAGCTGCTTGAAGACTTGAATACTATGATTTATGTATTTATAATAATGGAACCAATGTATTTGAACCCAATAAAAGTTGAATCATCATTCACTGACATCAAGAGTATTGGCTGAAGAGCTAGAAAGGTGAATGGACATCGTGTAAAGGAGGAATCAATATTGCACTGTTACCGACAAGGCCAAGACACGAACTTAGGGGAGAAGCCCACAAGGCTCCTTGTGGGCTTCTTCCCTAAGTTCATGTCTTGGTCTTGTCGGCAACAGTGCAATATTGATTCCTCCTTTACACAATATCAAATCATATAGTGAACTGGTTGTTTTCTAAGGAAAGGAGGTAAGGCTTACAAATATCCCATTAGACTACTTGAAAAAGGCTGAAAATGAGTAAGTGAAGCCACTGCTTTAATACGGACGTCAATAGTACCATCCAAAAGCACGTGTAGATCGGTCAAGAAGCACGCAAGATTCCCAGTGCACCATACATACAATAACCAATCTAGACAGTGTGGGTTGACAAGGTCAGAGAGGAGCTCATACGTTTGTATTGTTATGCATACCACTAGCAAGTAACATTGGAGAGCCAGAAAATTGTTTGATGTGGTATTAGACGCCACTTTCTCAGTTTCTCACTAAGCCAAGACAGGGGACATGAGGCTCCAATTACAGTAGATACCTCGTTAACCATCTATACTTATTGTGAACAATGTGGTTAGAGAAGGAAAACCTTCAGTACACGAGTGCATATGTCGCCCTTTAGTACTAGTCGATGGGCATAGAGAAGGGAACATATTGAGATCATCTTGTACCATGAATCCCTACACAATCACCATTCAGCAAGGTTGGTAAGTGGGCCATTTGTGCTTCTTCTAATCATATCATAAACATTCAATACCCTATTACATTTTGATTTTGATTAAACAAATCCGAGAATGACGATTTTTTATCCAGCTACGAAAAGAATGTCCTTGCAAATTGAAGGAATGTAGTTTATTAATCCATCACGTTTTGCTTGACCTTCCCCGACTGAGACAAACAAACAATACAATTGCGCGGCTCATAGCAATCATGCAGTCGCTCAATTTCTGTTGTTGGATGAGCATCGTTACCAGAACTGGGTGCTTGAAGGGTGAGATGAGATGACAAGTAAAGTTATATCCGGACAAAGTCCCAAGCAGATTTTACCATGATACAAACATATTTATTAGTTTAGAAATATGGCAAATTAAAACTACATCCCATGAATTGTCTCAAGAGTTGTCATAATAACGTTGCAGGGTACTAGATAAACAAAGCTAGAGAAAGATACTGTGATGCTCCTAAAACCTACGTATGCACTTGAAAATTCACCAACGCTGGTGGATAGAACATAAGTTTATGGACACTATGAACTAATGTACATGATGGAAGGGCTATAAGTGCAATTAACACAACGTATGAAACAATTAAAAACATGTAATTAACAAAAAATAAAATCCAACGCAAGTAGCCAAGTATCCCATTCAAACACCCATGTGATTTTGGCATTGATGATTATTCTGCGACACTAGGGCAATCATTGCACATGAAAGTGTGATAATTCTTTACCTGCATGCATTCCTTGATTATCTTTTGTAAGCACACGGACACCTTGTAACGTTCTATCCATGTTTCTCCACAATCGAATGTGTTCCTCCAACCAAGAATACATGATATACCCTTTATCGTATGGATTAGAAAGCATTTAAAATGACATGTACTGAGACAACATTTAAACGCAAAGGGTGACACTCGTATGTCCAATACACCATGCAAAGCGTCATATATAGCCATCTCCAACTACAAATGATGCATGTATAAAAGAAACTATGAGATTTAAGCATGTACTCACGAGTGGGAATATTATAATTGAGAAGCCCATCCTACTTGCACGTGGTCGGCAACCGATCAAACCGCCAGCTCCATAAATGGTTGTTAAAAACATGCGCAAGAAGTCCACTACTCTTTCTTGTTTGTAGCATCGTGCAAGCTCACAAATTTGTTGTAATACCTTCCTCCTTTGTGACCCATGATGAGGGAGGAAGATTGAAACAAGAAAGGGTTTGAATACTCCAAATATTTGAGTCCTAATTACCTACAAAGTCGCGTGGAGGGGAAAACCAATCCATCAAGCCTTGAACATCATTGCGTAAATTCTGACGTTAACATTTTTGTAGTTCCTAGCGTTGTAGCCATAGCAGTGGCTACTTAAGCACGACCACTCGCTGGGACTTCTCGGATGGGTACGTTATAGATTAAACACCGTCGACAGCTACAACAGCTACAAAGGTTACGTAGGGCAGTACAAGTTTTGAACTTGCTTTTCTATAGCAATGTCACTTACGCCATTGAGGTCTTGAAGAGCCCTTTGATTCGTTCTAGCTCCTCTTAGCATCTGCCCTTCCCCAAGAGGCTACCTTTCTTTTATGGGACAAGATGGGGAGTTTCAGCCTCCAAACCACCCTCCCTTCTCCTCCTTTCCATCATCCTCTCTCTCCACTTGATCCTGAGATTGGTATACAAATTCCCGCTACGACAGGAGATCCTTTACACAGAAGAGAACGCCGAGAAAAATGGAGGTGCCACTGGAGAACATTCTTTAAGTCCTTTCCATCACAGGGGGCTCATGGCTACACGGCCAAGGAGGCACAATATGCACCAATAGAGGCTAGCATGAGACCAAGGATGAAAGAAAAAGTAGGAGGAATGGAAGAGAAGAGAGAAATGAAGGTGAAACTGATAAACATATAAAATGCTTGTTTTTTACCCCTCCCTTCGTGGTTTGTGAGCGATTATCACATATCTTGGATTTTGTCCCCTTCTCTTCATTTCTATCGTTTTGTTTTATGCGTACTACCTATTGTCGCAAGTCACAACTCAAGGGTTTGTTTTGGCCACAGTGGCATACAAAGCAACGTTTTGTACCAACTGTGTGCACCAACCGTGGCAGTCTATGGATTATATAGTTGTTTATTGTGTGGTTGTGCCGTCCGCGGCGGTGTATACAACATTTTTTGTCATCTTGGTTATCATGAGGGCATGGACACCAAAATGGGGAGATACCTCTTTGAGGTTGTGAATGATGCTCACGGATGGTGCGTGTACTAGTTGCATGTCGTGACGGCATGGCAAGTGTTGATGCGTCGAAGAAGAACAGGGGTAAGGTGGTAATGGCTTTACTACACGCCCTTGGCGGACTCCGATTTTTGGGAGCCACCACCACGAGCACAGTAGCGAAGACACTAGTATATGTGTCACCGAGGCCAACTCACACAGTACCATGCACTTGGAGATGCATGTACTTTCTACAAATCCATTGTTGAATGTGTTGACGTGTACCCGGGCAACTTCCACATGGCCGATGACACTTTTGGGGAAGTCCACATGAACTTGGACTCCGTCAAAGATCATGATGTCGAAGGAATTGGGAGCAACAATGGTCACAACCATCGTCATTGTTGTTCACAAAACTTGAGTTGATCAATTAAGAAGGGCAAAGTGCCCACTAAATCATAACAAGATTGCAATGATGGCGAGTTTGCCGATAATGGCAAGGGTGTCGAAGACAATCATAAAAGAATCTCTTGCAAGCGTGAGCGGGATGATACATCCGCGAGGGCACTTAGGGTCTCTTGTGAGAAGCTTGCCAAGACAGCCATTGAGGAAATGAGACAACTCAAATTCACCAAGTCGTCGGAGGTGTGACATCGTCTAGAGTTTCGGGAGGGACCCTCCTTATGATGCCAAGGCTGTGGAGAGCCTCTAAAACCACCGTGGTGCGATCACCAATGATAGCTTCATTTGCAGCATAGGGCTTGTTGGCAACGTGACGCAAAACCAGCGTGCTTCCAACAAACAAAGACACACGATCTGTAAGGTCATGGGGGGTATTTTCAAGGCATTCACAACGACAAAGCTCGAGATAGCCTTCACCAATGTGTTCCTCCACCTCAGCCATGGACGGGCTTGTTGTAGGAGCCATCGGTTGGCACAATCGTTTTCCGTGACAATCGTTTTCCATGACAATCATTTAGTACCCATGATTGGCACTTACAGAGGAAACACTTCATTCAACGATGTGGATACTTGACATTCTTGACCCTTTTACGTGGTAATAGTAAATGCGTGGCTTTGCGAAAACAAGGCTCTTGCGTGCATTTAGTAAAAGTATTTGATCTTTAAGGAGGGGCAACATTTTTTTTTATCCTTAGTACGCAATTGTCAATGGCTTGACTGGAGGACACACCAGGTTGTATGTGATGCAAGTAAAGCGAAGTGTTAAAAAAGGTTGACAAATGTTCTTGGCCCTAATACAACAAGTGGGGTAGGAGATGGAGGACAACTCGTTGAATCCTGCTAAACATCCCTTTTGAAATTTATCAGATGTATTCCAAGACCCACCGGCCAGGCTTCCACTATAAATGACGTATGGGCCACACGATCCCGCCAAAACTGGGGACGACCCCTCTGTATTGGTCCGCGTATTGCCCTAGTGCAGTAGTAAGGCAAAAGGCCGAATGCCAAATCAAAGGCTCCGTCGTAGGAGGGCCGATGGATCCCAGTAGCTTGCCATATGGTGTATTGACCCCTCTTTTTATTAAGAAGAAGGTGTAGGTTTGCGTGTTTTTCTATGCTACGGGGCATTGAACAAGTTCGTGGTGAAGATCGATTCCTTGTTTTGCCAATTCAGGATCTGTTTGATCGAGTCCAATGAATAAAAGTCTTCTTGTATTGTGATTTATTCAAAGATGTCATAAGGTTGATACCTCAAAAGGTGATGTAATCGAAATAGTATTTCACATGCACAAGAGACATTATCAATTTCGGGTGTTGTGTTTTGTACTACCGAATACCTCAATGACCTGCCAGTAAGGAACAAACAGAACGTTTGCCAAACAACTCATTCATTTATCTTGATTTACTAAGACGGCATCCCAGTTTTCTCCAAGTCAATGGAATAGCATGCCAAGTGGTTTCTTAGAATGATTTAGTTTGTGCTAATAAAAATTCCTTCCTTTGATAGCCACTTGGATCGTTGGATCTTCGCTCGATTGGATTGTCATCTCTATTCTCATTTTGCTCTGTCCTACAGTCGACGTGATAGGGTACTTGAAAACCTCCGGTGCAGAAGTACCGAATCGTCGCTTTCTCTAGGGAGGGAACTGACTGTGGCACAAAGCCAACTATGGTAAGCACGTCGGCCCTCTTGCATTGGAAAAAGAAGCAAATGATGTCGACAAGAACTTGCACGAAGGACACCGACGAATGTGGATGAATTATTCATCTACAATATCATGACAAAGGGCCACAAAGTTGCACAATCCAGGTTCAACACTCCCTACGAAAAGGAAGGGGTTTGCAGAATCAGGGAGTGATAATGTATGCACAAAATTCTCGAGGACTGAAGTTATATCCATGTTTCGCACATTAGGCACGCCATATCCAGTTTTGGTTCGTTGATCTCTTCGTAAACGCTATATCAATCGATCATTCAAACACGCTATATCTAAATGAGCACGCTATGCCTATGCCGCACGTCATCTAGCGACAACATGCTGATGTCACGAGGCATCAAAGCAAAATCACAAACCCCTCTATAGAGGGTTTGTTACTTTTTCTAAAAAGGTATGCGGGGGTTTTAAATGGGGGGTCCAAAACACCCCATGTGTTAAAAGGGAACCTACTGATGGATGCATGTCATTATCATATGGTGACCTCTGGCCTCGTTGCACACTCACACCACTGGTGCAGGTGACTAACCAGAGAGACAAATTCAACGGGTGGTCGTTGTGACCACATTCTTTGAAGACGTGCCATGGCGTGGCTCAAGCAGAGCTCGCCAGCCTCACACGCATGTCTCACATGCATTCGTGCACGATGGACCGTGAGCGTACCCGGGTTCGCCCTCTAGCCAGATAACTACTTGGCCAGTGACCTACATTATGCTAGAACACTTTGTTGTGGGCAGGTGGGGTCGAATCCACCAGGTTTGAGGGTGGCGAGGGAGATCGAGCTCGCTGCTTGCTTGCTTGCTCCCTCCTCCTCATAACACCTCTGTGGCCTGTTACTCTACACTTTTGGTCGCTCCTTGTTGCTCTATCCGCTCCGCACTGAACCATGGCGCTTTGCCCACTCTCCCGCGCAATGTGCCTCGCTCTTGCCACTCCTGCTCGCCAGTCTAGGCTAGCTACTGATATCAGAGCGTGTGCGTAAGCGACGGATGACGGATTGACCCGCCGTCCGCAGATCCTCGGCCTTTTGCGTGACGTCCTCTCTTGGCGTCACGCACCCACCCAGCTTGTGGCCTTAAGGGAAGAGAGCCTCCTCCTGCTCTCCCCTCCTCCTCTCTCTCCCCTCTACGCCCACCTCCTCACCGTCGGCCGCGAGCATAGGACGTCGTCCTTCTTGGCGACGCTCCGCCCCAAACGGATTGTTGTGCGTGAGGAAACCAGCAAAAGGGGGGAGGGAGGGACGGGCATTCTCTCGTCCACCACTCTCTCTCTCTCTCAGTGCCGTCCACTCCTCTTGTGTGACCGGCACAATAGGCGCGACTCTCCCGCCTCCTTGCATCCCTTGGCACACTACGGCCGGTGCTTTTAACACAGGGCCGCACTGTAGAGGAGCAGCACTCCAGCACCACCCACAGTAGCAGGCACCACACATTCTCCTCCTTAGTAGCCAGACAAGCAATGTGACGGCAGCAGCAAGCAACGTGACGCGCAGCTGCAAGTAACATGATGCGCAGCTGCAAACAACGTGATGCGTAGCTGCGCTACCGCCTCTCTTGGCGCACGACCAGCGGCCTTATAGTAGTCTTCGCACCACCGTCTGGTGGTGGCCGCCGTCACGCTGGCGCACTAGGAGGCTGTCGGCGCCACTCCCCTTGGCGGCTACTCTAGGGAGTGCTCGGCGCGGCAATGCCACATCCACCGTGACGTCGCCTCCATCGTGACAACCTCACCATCACAGCCAGGACAGCCCTCCATATCGGTAAGCTCTCCTCTTTCCCATTCTCCTACGGGGGTAGAGCACCCGCACATTAGCGCTGGGGTGGACGCCGCAGCTGCTCGCGTGCCCACTGTCCTAGGTCACGACGTTGTTGTTGTGGCCACCAGGATTACGCGCATGGAATTTGCGGTAGTCGATGCTGCAGCAGCAACCACCGCCACGCTTGCTGCCGCTGCTCGAGCTTCTCGTGCCTCCGCCTCGACCGCGGCAAGACGTGCTGCTGAGTCATACACCAAAGCCGCCGTTGTCGGTGGTCTGGTGGCTGCCGTAGCTGCAGATATCTTTACTCAGGTTGCTGCAGCCGCCTCTGCTGTTGCCTCTGCAACTGCCTCTGCTCCATCTGTTGTGTCTGCGGCCGCTTCCTCCATTCGTACCTCCACCTCCGGTGCTGTTGCAACTGCCTCATATGCTCCTTCGACCGTCATCAGCGTCGTCACAGCGCCCATCTCCATTGTTGCAGCCTTCACCACTCTTGGGGCCATCCTCACCATCGGAGCGCTTGCTCTGGTGATCCCCGTCACATCCACTGTCTCCGTTGTCTCTGCTGCAGTCGCTGCTACTGTTCCATCACTCCTTGCCTTCTTGCGCACGCCTCCACCTCCTTTCGCTTTTTGAGGGTCCTCGGCTGTTGCACTGTCCCCTTGCCTTCTTGCTTCTCTTGCGAGATCTTCTTGCTTGTCTGATTAGGATCGGGCTGTCATGTAGCACACATCCCTCGTGCCTTGGGTACGTCCAGTTTTCCCACGCCCACTGGGGCAGGGCAAACTCTGCCAAAATATGTCCAACAGGACCTCGTTGTCGTCACCATGTCGAGTGACGACGAATCAGTCATATCTGACCTGCAACGCGAGGCTGAGGACCGCCTCAAGCTTGCCGATGATAACCGCGCCGCCTTTGTTGATGAGGATGCAGCTATTGTGCTTAAGCACCTCCTTGCTACGTCCGTCCCTGCCGCTGCTGCAAGCGCTAGCACCATTGCGGCTACTTCCTCCACACCCGCCGCTTCTAGCACCGCTGTCGGAAACACTACTGTCATGCCTTCCGTTGCCAATCCCACTCCTGCAGCGCGCCAACATGATTTCTTCTCACAACCGACTCTCCTGTCTGCTGGACTCGCCTTCTCCTCCTGGGAAACCTGCTTCAGCACCTGGGCCCAGGGGGAGCATCTATGGGAATGCTATTTACCAGCTGTCGCGCCTTTTACGCCTGTCACTGCTAAGTCTGCCTGCGTTGTCCGTGCCCTCATTGCTGCTGCACCAGAGACGCTTGTCGACAATGTCGGTACCTACAATGCCGATCCCGCTGTACAACGTCTAGCTGACCATGTTGGTACCTACACCATGCTTCGCCGTCGCACCACATTCACTGGTCAGGCAGCCCAGAGTGCCCTCATTGTGCAGTTCAACACGCTCTTCATGCGTGCTGACGTGTCGGCTGATGCCTACTGGGCACGCGGGCTCAAGCTCCTTTGTGAGCTTGGCAAAGCCGCTCCAGGCCAGCTAGCGGCTGTACACACCATGGTCAACGGGTTGATTCTCGAGCTGTCAGACCTTCTCCGCAACGTCAAATCTGATGAGCTGCTGCGTCTTGCTTCTCAGCCCGTTCCTTATGAGTCCTCGCCAGGCATTGGTGCTCTCTCGGACTTTGTTGATGAGAGGCTCGCTGCCTGGTGGACCAGCCTCCAGAACAAACACCTGCACCGCACTACAGTCGCCGGGGTTGCTGCCGCCACGACAACTTCCCCCTCTACTTCTTCCTCGGTCAACGCCGCCTCCTCCACATCCTCTTTTTCTTTGGCATCTACAACCACCGCTCTTGCCTCCCAGGGTCGCATGCGTGGCCGTGGTTGCGGGAAGGGCAAGGACACTGCACCATCCCGTGTCCCTGGTGAGGTTGTGTGTTGGAACTGTGGCTCCCCTGAGCATTTTTCTCGTACGTGCCCTGCACCCCTTGACGATATCCGCTTGGCCCGCGCTATGCGTGCACACTGGGCTCGCACCAGCGGCTCTTTGTCTTCTTTTGCCGCCAGCTGCAGCTCCAGCTCCGTCTCTCGACTCGCCAGCTCCACCTCGGCACAGGTCTACTCCACCGCTGGCGTCTCCACAGCTCCACCCCCATCCCATACCCGTGGGGCTGGCCGTCACCCTACGAAGCGCCTGTCTATGCCGGGCCCCCTTCCCCGGCGTACATCCCACTTTCGTGGTTTGCGCCTCCATTGGGCTTGTCTCCTCCATCTTCCGTAGCGTCCGTTGACGGCGAGCGCCAGGTGGAGCAGTCTCTTCTCTAGCGTCTCCACCTTTGCGATCAGGGAGGTGAGAGTGTGTCTTCGTTGGCCAGAGGTCTGCCTTGTCATACTGACACTGTCCTTCGTGGGGACCCCCCGGGTCACGTTCTTAGATTCCCGTCCATGTCTGTTCCATGGATTGAGCACTGGCAGTCTGTCGTCCTTCCTCGTTGTCTATCTGTCTATGACTTGGCTTCACTCTCTATTGCCACCTGTGGCGTCCTTCCAGCTGTTCATGTCTCCGGTGGCTTCTGGGTCCTCGACTCCGGAGCCACCCACCATATGACCTCTGTTCGCTCCACGTTTGTCTCGTTGGGTCCCGCTGGTTCTGTTCGTTTCGTTCGTAGTGGCTCGGGTCAGCTGCTTCCCGTTGAGGGCGTTGGCATTGTCCGTTTCGTTTTCCCAGTGGCGTGTTGTTTTTGCCTGACGTCCTGTACGTGCCTTCGTTGGAGCTCAGCTTGCTGTCGGTGCCCTCCCTTGACGATCAGGGCATGGATTTTTTAACCAGTCAGGGTGTTGGGAATGTCAGCATTCGTTCCTCTGGTCGCATTGTTATGGGGGGGGTGAAGTGTGACAAACTCTATCGTGTACCTCTCATTGCTCCTGCTTCCCACTCTGTTGGCTCCTCCCTTGCTCACGTTGCACCATCCCTCTCTCTTGCTGACATTCAGCTCTTGCACTGTCGCCTTGGCCATGTGCACACTGATGCCGTTACCAGCATGCTCCGTCTTCAGCCCGCGGTGGGGCTGTCTCCATCCACCTTTCCCTCATCCTGTCCTTCCGCCTGTCTCGACTACGCCCAGGGCAAAATGCATCGTTTACCTTTTGCCTCCTCTGACTCCCGGTCCTTCCACCCCCTTGATCTTGTCCACGCTGATGTCATGGGTCTTCTTCCCCACGACTTTCTTGAGGGTGTTGGGCGTTATGTTTTGTGTCTCACTGATAATTTCTCTCCCTTTCGCTCGGTCTTCGCTCTTCGGCAAAAGAGTGACGTCCTTGCTGTCATTAAGTCCTAGCTCCGCTAGGCTGAACGGTCTTGTCAGCGCTCCCTGTGTGTCTTCCGTAGCGACTGCGGAGGTGAGTTCCTTGGTCCCACCGCCCAGTTCCTTGAGTCTCAAGGGGTGTGATTGGAGACCTCCGCTCCCTACACACCCCAACAAAACGGGGTCTCTGAGCATTGGAATTGGAATCTTGCCGACGGCGTCCGTACTCTTCTGTTTGAGTCTGGTCTTTCTCCTCTGTTCGCCTTTGAGGCCATGAGTTACATGACGTGAGTCTGGAATTGCGTCCCACACGGACCCCTTCCCCACTCGGTCACGCCTTTTGAGCGTTGGTACGGGACCCGTGCTGACATGCAACTCGCTCGTGTCTGCGGTAGCATTGTGTCCATCTGGCTCCCTGAGGACCTTCGTGACGGCAAGCTCTCCCCACGAGGGCGCCTCTGTCCTTTCTTGGGCGTGTCTGCGTAGTCCAAAGCCTGGTGCTTCTGGGACCAGGAGCGCCAGCGCGTCATTGAGTCCCGCGATGCCCTTTTCTTGGAGTCTGTCTTTCTCCGTGTCCTCAGTCGTCACTCTACGGCGGCCTCCCTGCTGCTGCTCTCTCGGTTGTGGGGGGAGGTCGGACCTGCAGTTCCCGCTGTCCATGCAGTCCCTGCTGCTGTCCCTTCTTTGCAGCCTCCACCCTCGGAGCGGCCTTCGTTGTCTGGTACCGTGCCTCCTTTCCCGTCCCCGTTCGTGTCTTCCAGATCGCTTGACGCTCCTACGTCTCTTGTTGTGTCCTCCCCGGTTCCGTCTGAGTCCGTCTCTCCTGCACACTCCTCAGTGGCTTCGTCCAGTCCGCTTACCCCTGTGGCACCCAGTCATTCCACCCCTGCTCCGCCGTCGCCTGGTGACCCTCTTGGTCCTGCTCCCATCGATCCCTTTGTTCGTGGCGGGCGTCTCCGCGCGCTCCCCTCTCCCTCCTCTAGTGTCGCCGCCCCATCCGTCTGCTCTGTCCAGTCCCAACCAGAGCAGCCTGTATGGTTGCCGACTAGCATGGACGCCTTGGGGCTGGCCACAGAAGTGGTCCATCCCAGCTCTGTCCTTGGGCAGACACTGCTCAGTTCTGAGCACGAGCGTGCTCTTGATGCCGCCATTTGTAACAGTGTCAGTGAGTGTCACGCGGCAGTCGTTGTTGCACCCTCGTCCGACCCGACTATTGTTCGTCACGCACGCACTGCGCCCGACTCCTAGCAGTGGGAAAGTGCCATGTAGGATGAGCTTCGAGCTCTTCCTGACCACGCTGTCTACAAGCTGGTCGATCTCCTGCCTGGTCGCAAAGCCATCGATGCACGCTGGGTCTTTAGGCACAAGTACAAGCCCAATGGTGAGCTTGACAAGAATAAGGCACATCTCACCGGCAAGGGGTTTTCTCAAGTCCCTGGCGTTGAATTTGACGAGACGTTTACTCCCGTCGGACGCTACACCATCGCTCGCGCTCTTCTGAGTCTTGTCACTCAGCATGATTGGGAGCTCGAGCAGATGGATGTAAACAACGCCTTTCTGCACAATCAGCTGGATGAGGAGATTTACATGGTGCAACCTCCGGGGTTCTCAGACGGCACCAACAGGGTGTGGAGACTGCGCAAGGCTCTCTATGGCCTGAAGTAGTCACCTTGGTGTTGGAACCAAGAGGTCACCTCTACCTTGGAGAAGGGTGAGTAGTGTCGTAGCACAGTGGATCCTGTTCTCTTTGAAACTCCCAACTCTGCCCCATCTGTTGCTGTCCTCGTCTATGGGGACGACTTGCTCATTGCGTCACGAAGTCGAGAGGCAATGTCAACTGTGAAGTCCCTACTGCAATCCACATACAAGATGAAAGACTTGGGCCCAGCTCGAGTTTTTCTCGGCATGGAGCTTGAGCGTGATCGCGCTCACTTTGTCCTTCATGTCCACTAGGCTACATATGTCAGGAGCCTGGGGAAGCGCTTTGCCTTGCTCCTTGAGTCTGTACCTTCAGCGTCCACGCCGATGACGCCCGCCGGGTAGAGGTTGTTGAAAACACTGGACGTGTCCAAGCTGGGGGAGCCAGTGGATGTCACCGACTACCTGCGCGTCATAGGGTTCTTGATGTACCTGGCCACTGCCACATGAGCAGACATCGCTTCCATTGTGAACTTCCTTGCATAGTTCTCACAGTGCCCACGGGTGCGGCACATGGAGGATGCGCTGGGTGTTGTCCGATATGCGCTCTCCACTACACGAGTTGGTCTCTGTTATAGGGAGCAGCCGTCGATTGTCGTTGATGGCTACACTGACAGTGACTGGGCACATGACACGGAAGCACACAGTCGTACCGGATATGTCTTTCTCGTCGGCGGTACAGCCGTCTCCTGGAAGAGTGGTAAACAGGGTTGCGTCGCACGCAGCTCCGGTGAGGCGGAATATGTCGCCCTTGGTGCAGGCACTTGTGAAAGAGTTTGTTTGTGCCGGTTGTTTTAGCAGCTGCGTGTGCCCATCCGCTGCAACGCCTTGCGCTGTGACAATCAAAGCACAAAAGCTATTGCTAAGCACGATGGCACGCATCAAACTCGCACCAAGCACATCAATGTGGAACATCATTTTGTACGTGAGCGTGTGGCTGCAGGTGATGTTAGGAATGTGTGGGTTGACATGCGACAGCAATGAGCTGACTTCCTCACGAAGGCACTTAGCAGCAATGTCTTCAAGGCAGTAGTGCACGCTGTTGGGTTGCTCTGTCCTCGTGAGGCTCCTGGTTGAGTTGTCGTGCCGGTGGTCGTGTACAGTCTTGTGTTGTGTCACATCTTGTGACGTTCACGCTGTGTCTGTGAATTTCATTCTTGTGCGTCGGCTGTGGGTCATGGGGGAGTGTTGGACGCATGTCATTATCATACGGTGACCTCTGGCCTCGTTTCACACTCATACCACTGGTGCAGGTGACTGACCAGAGAGACGACTTCGCCGGGTGGTCTTCGTGACCACATTCTTGGAAGACGTGCCATGACGTGGCTCAAGCAGAGCTCGCCAGCCTCACACGCATTTCTGGTCAGAAAATGCGTGGAAGCTTCCTAGCAACACAGCCGCTGACTAGGCGTCAGTGCCTGGTCAGACGGTGACGACAGTCACAGGTCGTGCACACAACGGCAAGGGTTTGGCCAGGAAACACAAGAAAAAGTATCAGAATGCTTCAATAGTATATGCAGAGAGAGATAACAAATGACAGGTCCAAAGCTAAAAAAACCTGCCGCGGCGCACGACGGGTGTCGCACGCGGCAGTCCAAGAGCTATCCTAAAACCGGCCCAAAACCACTGTTTTGGCCGTAACTCTGCGCACACATGTCAGAATGCTACGCCGTTTGAACCTAGACGTGCAAGATCAAAAGATGGACGCTACGACTGGTCACATGCATGCATCCATCAGCAGACGATGGACATACAATGCAAAAACATGCAAATAGGGCTCATGGCCAATCCGCCGAAAGACGCCTACAAGTTGTAGAAAGGACATCAGAAAGTCCCGGCAACATCTGGGGCTCGGGAACGGTAGTTGGCCAGCTCCAAGCCAGTTTTCCACCGCCAGTCGTCGCACCGGTGTCACCAGGGCCCACCTTAGGGATCTGCACGAGTATGGACACGGCCGAGTGGTCATAGTAAACTGTACACGAACGTCACAAATCATAACACTCCCCCATGATCCGATGGTACGCATGTCCATACACGTGCAGAACTGGTACAAACACAGTAGTGAGTGACACAAACAGATGAGGCAGAGACGCACATCCCACACTCAACCACCCTCAGGCATGGAACGAAGCCCAACAGAACAAATGGCCACCAGGAACTTTCCGCGAGCTAGTGCATTCGTCAAGAAATCAGCACGCTGCATGTCAGTGCCAACCCACATGACGGAGATCACGCGTCGCTCCACAATATCACGAACAAAGTGATGCTCAACCGCAATGTGCTTTGTGTGAGCATGAAAGACACCAGAGTTCTCCGCAATGGCGAGAGCACTCTGGTTGTCGGAACGCAGCACAATGGCGGGTACTGACTGCCCGAGCTCAAGGAACAAGCGCTGCAGCCATACGATTTCAGCAGCCCCTACGCCCAAAGCAACGTACTCTGCCTCCGACGAACTATGTGCGATGCAGCCCTACTTCACGCTTCGCCAAGACAGAGCAGTACCTCCGAGCAGAAACACGTAGCCAGTACGGCTGCGCCCATCTGGGCTCCAAGCCCAGTTGCTTTCGGTATAACCGTCAAGGACCACGAAACATTGTCGACAAAAACAGAGTCCAAGGTACGACGTGGAGACCACGTACCGCACCACTCGCACAGCTGCATGAAGGGCTCTTGCACGTGGAGCCTGCAAGAACTGAGCGAGGAGGTTGATGGAGAACGCGATGTTAGGACGCGTGGTAGTGGTTAGATACACCAGAGATCCGATGAGACGAAGGTCCAAAGTCACGTCCACTATCTCCCCTAGCTGTGTAAGGTCATCCACCTTCAGGGCATCCTACTCATTGGGTGTAAGAGGTGTGGAAGCGGAGGGCACTGCACCAAGGAGATCGCTAAAGCGCTCCCCCACTACTCGTACGTATCGCGCCTGATGCAACAATAGTGTCCGATGTCTGGGATCTCGCACGATCTCCATACCGAGAAGCACCGATGCAAGACCGAGGTCCTTCATCCTGTATGCAGTCTACAGGACAGCCTTGGCCTCCTTCACGTCCTCCAGGGACGAAGACGCGATGAGAAGGTCATCGACATAGACCAGGATGGCGGTGAACCACTCGGGTGTCAGTAGGATGAACAGAGAGGGGTTTGCCTTACTCCGTACGTATCCTGCACGAGTCAAAGTGCCGGTGATTTCCCGGTTCCAACACCGCGGAGACTGCTTAAGGCTGTACAAGGACCTGCGCAAGCGCTAGACCTTGTCACCATCCTCAAAGCCCAGTGGTTGAGCCACGTAAATCTCCTCATCAAGAGAGCCATGGAGGAACGCATTGTTCACATCCATTTGGTGCAGTTCCCAATCATGCTGAGCCACTACACCGAACAGAGTTGGAGCTAAGATCATGCGGCCGACGGGGAAAAAAGTGTGAGTGTAATCGACTCCATCAATCTGAGAGTACCCCTTGACGACCAAGCGGGTCTTGTAGCGTTCCAGTGAGCCATCCGTCTTCACTTTCTTGCGAAAGCCCCACTTGACCTGAATAGCCTTCCTCTCAGGAGGAAGGTCGACAAGCTCATAGAATCTGTGCTCTCGGATAGCGCGAAGCTCATCCTCGCAAGCAGCACGCCAAGCGTTAGCATCCCGTGATGAGAGAGCCTCCCTCAGTGAGCCCGGGTCGGGCGCCATAGAGGGAGACCTCTGCATGGCAAGTGCACACGCCTCAGTGTCGGGCCTGACGACCACGAGATCACCAGCTGCATCACAAGCGATATGGAACTCGCGAGTGACGAGGTTGTACCCTACGGGGCACGCTGGATATACCTCTATGAGCTCAGTGCGGACACTTAGGCCTAGGGCGTTTGTGTCGGGATCACCACTCGCGATGCTGCGAGAGGAGCATCTGGGTCCGTGGCCCGACGCTCGCTGAGCTCCGGAATCCAATGGTCGAAGACGGCCACCGGGCTCACTAGAGTAACCTCAGGTTGAGGGACGCACCTCAGGCTGAGGGACAGGTGTGACCACAGCTGGTGAGGGCTGAGACGAGGCAGCCGGAGACTCTGTGCGAGGAGATGCGTGTGTGGGGAACACGGGGCAGGGTGTGACAGTTGGAGCAGGCAAGACTCGACCTGACACTGAGGCAGGAGTACCAGACAACGTAGGGACGGGAGTGGGCGAGGCTGGATCAGATATAGGGGTGCCAGCAGACGCAGATGCTAGTACAGAAGAAGGCATGGGAACAGAGGTACCTGTGGGATGTGAAACATGCTGTACAGGCGAGATCTCTGGACCAATGGCAATAATCGCCGGATCATCAAGGGCGAAGATCGAGAGGGGGCTTGAGTGGACACATCAGTCTGATGAGAGGTGCTCGATGGCGTGGAAGTCTCCCCCATCCGCCGAGAACCCTCACAGGAAGGAACATGGGTGGTGGAAAGTGCTGTGATCGAAGTCAGGTCACAGTAGGTGAGAGACTCGAAAAATAGCGCGTCTCGCGACTCAATGACGTGGCGACGAGTAGAGTCCCAAAAGCGCCAGGCCTTCGACCGCGGGAAAATGCCTATGAAGGCACACAAGCTACCCCGAGGTGAGACCTTGGACCCCTGCTGGTCCTCGGTGTACCACACGGAGGCCAGGGAGCCCCAGACGCGAGCAAGATGAAGGTCAGCACGGTGTCCAAACCAGAGCTCGTACGGTATAATATGGTCCGGATGCGGACCGTCTGGGAGGCGGTTCTAGACCCAAGTCATGTAGGCGAAACCCTCAAAGACAAAAGACTCCAGGAGACCACACTGAGACGGCATGGTGCGGACCGCATCCTCCATGGTGCGGTTCCAGCGCTCATATACACCGTTCTGCTGGGGGGTAGCAGGAGCGGAGTCTTGGTGAAAAATCCTGTGCTCAGCAAAGGAGTCCATCTCGCCATGGAACTCGCCGCCGCGATCCGAGCAAAAGGTATGTAGCGTGTCGCGGGACTGACGCTCAGCCATCACTAACCAGAGTCGAACTGCAAGGGCGGCGTCGCTCTTCTGACGCAGGCTGTAGACCCACCGCATCCGGGTAAAGTCATAAGTCAGAGTGAAAACATACCGGCCCCTCTCGGACAGGGACTCGATCGGGAGAGGGCCGAAAAGGTCTGAGTGAACCAACTTGAGAGGCGGAAGCACTCAGGGATGAGAGTCAAGGTAGGGACACCAGAGCATCTTCCCCTGAGCGCAAAAAAGACAGTCAGTCTTGGGTGGCTTCTCGAAAGAAGCCACGTCAAGACCGAGAGAGGACTATGTCTGAATGAGCTTCGACACAGTGTCGGAGCCCATGTGACACAGACGGTGATGAAGCAACCTCTGGTGTTCCGGAGATAGAACACCAGTGACAAAGACACGACCGGAGGAAGAGGAAGAGCAAAGGGAGGAGGGCCGAGCGATGCGATACAGATCATCTATGATTGAAGCACACAAGACGACACTGCGTGTGTCAATAGCAGTCATAGTCGCTGAGTTTATGGTATGCTCCACAGAGAGACCCATCAAGGTGCAAGCACACACAGAAAGCAAGCTAAGTCCAAGATCAGGCACAAACAACACGTCAGAAAGGTACAAGGGGCCCGACGGACCATCAAAGCATACAACTCCAACACCATGGACTGGCAAGGACTGACCAGACCCTGTACAAACGGAACGGACAGACGTGATAGGACTGAGAACAACAAAGTCACTACGACGACACGTCATGTGATGGGTGGCACCAGAATTGATGATCCAAGTGCCACCGGAGTCACGGCTGGTGGACATCACTATACAATGAGGAATGGGACACTCGGGATCAGACGGACACTGAGCCGTCCGTGGGGTGGAACGACGCACAACACAAAGATGAGACTCATGAATACACTCGGTGCAGTCAGGCCCATCATCATCACATGCTCACTGTGCTCCCCCACACGCATCGTCACGAGCCACAGGAGCGGACGAACAAACAGTCTGTGAACCACCCGACGATGACAACACACTCGCACCTCCCTCAAAGCGGAGCGCCAGAAGGTGGCGAAGCTTGGCAATGGTGCGGTCGCGCGGGTCTGGATCGCTGCTGCTTGTCGGTGAGGAGGCGGGAATAGCTGCAGTCGTGGCCGCCGCGCGTCCGGAGGAGGATGCGGGTGACGTGCCAGACGTGGAACGGAGAGCATGAGCAGCCACGAGCCCACTAGTGATCCACGCGTAGTGAAGCTGCTGCTGGCACTCGGTGTAGCAATGGGCGCCTCCACAGTTGTAGCAATGCGCAGAACGGCCATTACTACCACTGGATGACGACTGCTCCTGACCTGATCCACGCTTCCTAGTCTTCTTCTTCCCCTTGGCGGCTGCTGCAACGCCCTGTATCTGCGTGGGTGTAGACGGGGTCAAAGAGGAAGAGGAAGATAAGGAAGTGATGGAGGAGGAAGAGGGAGACTGCAGGAGGGAAGATGGTGGTGATGCGATGGCTGCTGCAGCAAGGGAAGTCACCTGGTGGGCTACGGCTGCCTCGCGGGCTGAGGTCACCTGAAGGAAGAGCTGATGCGCCCAAGGAAGCAACTGCAGAGTGGCTGAGAAGGGCTTGAGGACAGCGTCACTCTACCGTGTGAAGATGTTGGTGTACTCGAGGCGATCTCCGAGCATAATCGTACGAAGCGCCCACAGCTGTGTGCCTCCTAAGGTCCCCAAGCACGTGTAGATGCGCATGGCGTGTCGCCAGTAATCCGCTGCAGGCTCCGCAGGCTCCTGACGGAGTGAAAGGAAAGGACGAATGTGTGATGCACGAGTGGCGTGCGTCTCTGCCGCCAGCACAGACAAGGCCAGATCCCAACCTCCATGGGGATCGGCACCGGTGCCTGTGCCAGCCTCGCCAAGGAAGGGGCGGAAGTTGGCGACGGTCTCGTGTGGCATGGCGTAGAGGAGTCCACGCATGGCCCGGGTTGCTGTCAGTACCTGTGCTGGGTCTGTAGGTTGGTACGGGCTGTGGTAGTAAGGCCACTCCCTCAGAAGTAGTCCACACCTAAAACAGGATCTCCCAGTAGTCAACGCCATCCTCACTGATGTACCTTGGAGGTGGTGCCTCAAAATCCTTGGGCTGCCGCTCCGTGGGGAGAGCAACCACGGGCTGAGTAGGACGAGAGACGGGAAAGACTCTTGGAAGAGGATGGTCACCGGGGTAGTCAGGTGACGATCGTATCAGGGAAAACGGAGGAGATCGGGTGCCCGTCTGCAGCTGACGGGGACACTCTTGAAGAACTCGAATCTCCTGAGCCGGGGAATTATCCGTAATGGCTGGTATGAGTGGCTCATTATCTAGGAGGTCAGCAGGTGGTGGGACAGGTCGAGCGCCTGTCACGGGTGCCTGAGCCGACTCCTGGGTTGAGACCGCGACGCCGGCAGCTCCCTCAGAAGCCCGCTGAGGAGTCGTGGACTGAGCACGCAGAAGTTCAGTCAGCGTGAGGATAGCGTCAGTCTGCTCTTTCTGGAGGCGACGCATCTCATTCTGCTGGCTTCGCAGGTCCTCAATGGCCTGCGAGCGTGGACTCAGTACACCAGACGAAGAGGAGGAGGGGTCGCCTGGTCCCTTCTCCTTGTTGTCGGACAGGCTCATGTCGCCGCTCAGTATGGGCCGACAGGTCAAGTTTGTCCGATTTCAAAACCGTCAGTGTTTCTCGAGGATTTGAGACGATGGCAAATTTTGACTGTCCGGCCAAAAAATTGGCCAAGTATGGTGCTGATGTCAGCAGGTGGTTGCTGACGTCAGCACGACCTGATGACGTCTGCAAGCAAAATTGCTGATGTCAGATCGCCTCCCTTTTTTTTCCCTTTCTTTTTTGCGACTCTTCGCAAGTGTGCAGCCGCTCCGCGGCGGCTGCACGAATGCTGCATGGAAGCTGCGCAACAAATTTCGCTCAGCTGTTGCTACAGCTGTGCTGTCAGCTGCAGCAGCAACTGTGTAGCTGCATATGCAGCGGTGGCAGCAGCGGCTGCGCTGCTGCTGCTGCTGCTGCTGCACACTGCGGCTGGTGCTCACTGCCGCCGCCGCCACGCGCTGCTACTGCTGCCACTACTGCGCTGCTGTTGCTGCTACTGCTGCTGCTGCCCTACTCTTGCCGCCGCGGCTGCCGCTGCTGCTGCTACGCTGCTGTTGCCGCCGCTGCTGCTGCGGTGCTGCAGCACTGCTGCTGCCGCCGCTGCTGTTGCGCTGTTGCGCCGCTACTGCTGCGGTGCTGCTGCCGCCGATGTTGCTACGCTGCTACTGCCGCCGCTGCTACTGCTGCCACTACGGCTGTGGATGGCGGTTGTGCTCACTGCAGCCGCCACGCACCGTTGTTGCTGTTGCTACACTGCTGCTGCTGCCTCTGCTACTGCTGCTGGCACGATGGCAACAGCGCTGCTGTGATCTCACGTGGTGGGTGAGGGTTGCGTCGACGGCGACCGGCTGTCTCCGACAGGCCCCAAGGAATATGCTGCAACGGTGACTCTCACTGATGTTGCTCTGTTGCGTCTCTGCTGTGCAACTCAGTGAGAACTGTCTCACTGCTCTGATACCAAGAGAGGATGTGTGGAAGCTTCCTAGCAACTCAGCCGCTGACTAGGCGTTAGTGCCTGGTCAGACGGTGACGACAGTCACAGGTCGTGCACACAATGGCAAGGGTTTGGCTAGGAGACACAAGACAAAGTGTGAGAATGCTTCAACAGCATATGCAGAGAGAGATAACAAATGACAGGTCCAAGGCATAAATACCTGCCGCGGCGCATGGCGGGTGTCGCACGCGGCAGTCCAAGAGCTGTCCTAAAACTGGCCCAAAACCAATGTTTTGGCCGTAACTCTGCACACACATGTCAGAATGCTACGCCGTCTGAACCTAGACGTGTAGGATCAAAAGACAGACGCTATGACTGGTCACATGCATGCATCCATCATCAGACGGTGGACATACAATGCAAAAACATGCAAATAGGGCTCATGGCCAGTCCGCCGAAAGACGCCTGCAAGCTATAGAAAGGACAGTAGAGAGTCCCGGCAGTAGCAGGGGCTCTGGAACGGTAGCCGGCCAGCTCGAAGCCGGTAGTCCGCCGCCAGTCGTCGCACCGGTGTCACCAGGGCCCTCCTCAGGGATCTGCACGAGTATGGACACAGCCGAGTGGTCAGAGTAAACTGTACATGAACGTCACAAATCACAACAATCGTGACCACATTCTTGGAAGATGTGCCATGGCGTGGCTCAAGCAGAGCTCGCCAGCCTCACACGCATGTCTCACATGCATGCATGCACGATGGACCGTGAGCGTACCCGGGTTTGCCCTCTAGCTAGATAACTGCTTGGCTAGTGACCTACATTGTGCTAGAACACTTTGTTGTGGGTAGGTGGGGTCGAATCTACCAGGTTCGAGGGTGGCGAGCGAGATCGAGCTCGTTGCTCGCTCGCTCGCTCTCTCCTCCTTGTAACACCTATGTGGCCTGTTGTTCTACACTTTTGGCCGCTCCTTGTTGCTCTTTCCGCTCCGCACTAAGCCATGGCGCTTTGCCCAGTCTCACGCGCAATGTGCCTCGCTCTTGCCACTCCTGCTCGCTAGTCCAGGCTAGTTACACCTACTAGGTGTAGGCTGCTGCCTTAGACAAGTAGGCAGCAGCTGAGGTGAGGCTTGGAAGACACCAAGCGAGCAATGGTGTTAACGTGGAAGTTAGAAGTGGAGAGGAAAAAATAATGGAGTAACAAGTCACGGAGGTATTACGTGCAGGTGGGAGCGAGCGAACGAGCGGGCAGCGAGCGAGTGAGCGAGCGAGCACTGCAGTGAGCTTGAAACTGGAGGATTCGACCCCACCTGCCCACAGAATAATTTCCTAGCATAAACTAGGTCACCGTAGTGAAGACAGGTCAAAGAATAGGCAAGAGTATGAACCCGACGCAAATTAGTGTGCACAAATGCACACCAACAAGAGACATGTGAGATTTGATGCCTGGTTGATGCCCGGCTGTGAGACTCGCTGTGCAGTCATGCCACCATGGCGTAGCAGCAAGCAGGGGTTGCCTTTCTCCAGTTAGTCACATGCGTCAGTGAGGAGAGTGTGCAACGAGGCCAGAGGTCACCGTGTGGTACTGACACAAACCCAACACTCCCCCATGACCCACGGCCGACTTGCACAATGGCACAACAGGCACTACACGGACGTCACGAGAAGTGACACGACGCAAGACCGTACACAGGCACTGGCACAACAGGTCAACCAGGAGGATTACGAGGACACAACAGAGCAACAGCGTGAATTGCTACCTTGAAGACATTGCTGCTAAGTGCCTTTGTGAGGAAGTCTGCACGTTGCTGTCGGGTGTCGACCCACACAATCTGAACATCACCTGCAGCCACACGCTCATGCACAAAATGATGTTCCACATTGATATGCTTTGTGCAAGTGTGATGCATGCCATCATGCTCAGCAATAGCCTTTGTGCTTTGGTTGTCGCAACGCAAGGTGATGCAGCGAATGGGAACACGCAATTGCTGCAACAAACGACACAACCAGACACCTTCACAGGTTCCAGCACCAAGGGCAACATACTCTGCCTCACTGGAGCTGCGTGTAACACAATCTTGCTTGCCACTTTTCCAGGAGATCGCAGTCCCACCGACTAGGAAGACATAGCCAGTGCAACTGCGTGCATCCGTGTCATGTGCCCAGTCACTGTCAGTGTACCCATCAATGACCACTGACGACTGCGCCCGGTAACACAGACCAACGCGGGCAGTGGAGAGCGCATACCGTACAACACGTAGTGCTGCTTCCATGTGCCGTGCACGTGGTGACTGTGAGAACTGCGCAAGGAAGTTGACAGCAAAGGCTACGTCCGCTCTGGTGGTGGTGGCAAGGTACATGAGAGACCCTATGACTCGCAGGTAGTCGGTCACGTCCACCGTCTCCCCCAGTTTTGACACGTCCAGAGTTTTCAATAACCTCTGCCCGGCGGGCGTCATCGGTGTTGAGGCAGTGGGGACAGACTCAAGCAGGGAAGCAAAGCGCTCCCCCAGGCTCCTGACGTACGCGGCCTGGTGGACGTGTAGAACGCGACAAGCGCGGTCACGCTCAAGCTCCATGCCAAGAAACACCCGAGCCGGACCCAAGTCTTTCATCTTGTACGCGGACTGCAGCAAGGACTTCACAGTTGACACAGCTTTGCGACTCGGGGACGCAATAAGCAGGTCGTCGACGTACACGAGGATGGCAGCAAAGGGAGCCGACCGTGGAGTGACAAAGAGGGAGGGATCCATTGTGCTCCGGCGATATCCCCCCTTCTCCAGGGTGGAGGTGATCTCCTGGTTCCAGCACCGTGGTGACTGCTTGAGGCCAAAGAGGGTCTTTCTCAGTCTCCAAACTCGATTGGTGCCGTCAGAGAACCCTGGAGGCTGCACCATGTAAATCGTTTCATCCAGCCGACCGTGCAGAAAGGCATTGTTTACATCCATCTGCTCGAGCTCCCAGTCGTGGTGTGCGACAAGACTCAGGAGGGCGCGAGCTGTGGTGTAGCGTCCGACGGGAGCAAAAGTCTCGTCAAAGTCAACGCCGGGGACTTGAGAAAACCCCTTTGCTGTAAGTCGGGCCTTGGACTTGCCGAGCTCGCCGTTAGGCTTGTACTTACGACGGAAGACCCAGCGGGCATCGATCGCCTTGCGGCCTGGTGGGAGATCGACCAGCTCGTATACGGCGTGGTCATCCAGGGCTCTCAGCTCGTCCCGCATG